>PVKE010007335.1:0-51095 GCA_004027555.1 Craseonycteris thonglongyai | reverse complement strand
TATATATATATATATATATATATATATATATATATATATATATATGTATGTATGTATATATGTATATTTGTATAATAAAAGCTTTTGTTTTGGAGCAAACCTTTTCCATTAGCCAAGGACCACTTTCCTTTATACTTCCTAGGGACAGCCCCTACCTCTACTAGGTTCTTTTTCCTGTCCTGAATATTGGATAGCAAAACACACACACACACACAAACTTCATGTCTGAGTATATCTTGTTTTTGTACCAGGCTATTTTCAGTGCATTTCAAGAACATAATAACATTATTTCTTAGACTTCCAAGTAAGCCATAACAAAGAAAATATTTGTCTACTCTACATTTTCCTGACAATTTGTGGACCTCATTTCAAAAAGATACATGTTGCCTGAATGTTAACGTGCTTGTCTTTCTTCCAGAGAAACCAAAGTACGTTATTTGTTTTTATAGGAGTATTTATACTTAACACATTTACATTTTCGGTCACTTTTGCTCTACTACTTAAATGGCGTCTCTAATAACTATTTTTTAGCTTATAATCACTTAACAAGCTACCCCTAATGAATCTTCAGAGCACTGGTTTTTTTTGTTTTGTTTTTGTTTTAATTTTTATTTTAATATTTGACAGTTTCTTTGTAGAAAGGAAAGAACGTTTGAAATAATATTGGGTATTTTGCCAAGTCTGTCAAATGAGTAGCACTTCCACTTTCTCAGCTCCGTCTCATTAAAATTGTATTCTAATTCTGTCTTAACTTGGTGTCTGTGCTTCATAAGTCATTGCCTGCTCATTACTTATAGTGTTGGAGACGAAATTTATTCAAACCCGATAGCTGAGATAAAGAATTGAAAGGCAGGCAGCTGGGAGAAACAAAATTAGCCTATTTTAGTGCTTTTCCGGCTGAATTTTTGCACAACCACCCGTTATACCACGTGTGTCTATTTGCATTTGTGACACTATCTATGTTTGGTTTATAGAATTTCATTAATATGATATTCTTAAAACAAAAATAAAGATTATCTCTTTTTTGTGTGTCTGTTAACATTGAAATGCCAAGTATCTGAATTGATAAAAGGGGAAACATGATTTTCTATCGTTTTCTATAATTATAGAAACATTAAAATTTCCCAACAAAGATTAATTGTTTCACTGTGTTACAATTCATATCAGTGTCTCTTACAGAAAAGAACATTAGTGACAAAGAGTAAATGTTAAACCTTCTGAATGGTTTGAGGGGAAATGGATATAGAACATAATGTGACTTACAAGCAATTTCATGTGGAATCCAGGAGGGAGCTGTGCTTTCTAACCTAACCACTCCATCTCCAGCTTTAAATGTCAAAAGAATACACTGTGGAATTCCTAATTTTGAATGTAGAGGAGTTTTTGAAGAAAATTGACTAAGTGCATTATACTTTCCATCATAAAATTGAGTTGTTAAGGAATTATGTGGTCTAATTACTAAACTTGGTATTTTTGACTACTTTGATTATGAGCAGATATTGTCATTAGCTAGCTAATTAAATTGACTGTAATAACAAGCAGTAATTTAGAAATATGTTCTAAATTAGTTTCTATATGAAAGCCAAGTCTTTGTTGATCTGTGTATGTGATTAATGTCAAGTGTCAAGAATTAGCTGAGGGATTTCTGTGTAGAAATATATGCATTTATACAAAAGAAAAGAGAGATTTACTTACCTTCCATTTCTAAAAGTAAAAGGGGCAGCTTGATATGTGCCTAAATATAAGCACCAATTCATTTTTTCCTGATTACACAAAGCAAATATAAGAAGAACAGCACATTTCCTAGAAATGTGGTGGTTAGGTTGGGCATCTATACATACAGCGCAATTTGATACCCAAACTGGAATTTATATATATATTTAAATTTAAATAGACAGAGCCTGTCAAACTATTATGTAAGATATGTGGACAAATCTGTCAAATCCACTGTAGTACAAAACTGCAAAAGATTTTATGTGAATAATAAATTGTGCAGATAAGCAGTGGACCAGAGTCATAAATAAATTTGCCTTTAATGTAGGTATTTTCTAGTAATGGTAGCTGGGTTGGAAAGGTGACCCTCTTGAGAGCATTTAACATGGTAGATTTTTATTTGCTTTTATTTCTTACCCAGTGTGATGCGCTGTTCATGTTCTTTGTCATGCTTGTACCTATGAACATTTTGTAAACTATCTAGCAGGGGCAGAGGTAGAGTTATAATCTAGGAATAAAGTAGAAATTAATAGAGCCCACAAGGCTAAGTTCTGGCATGATGAAAAGATTTTATCTAACGGATTACATAATCGAAAAACTATGCACATGTGTGTGTGTGTGTGTGTGTGTGTGTGTGTGTGTGTGTGTGTAAAAGAAATCCCAAACACCCAAACTGATGTGTACTTAAACAATTTACTACTTAAGATAGGATCTATTCTTGAATATATGTATTTGTGGGTTTCAAGATAAACAGCACTCCTAACTATACCTAATATGCCCAGATTCATTGCAAATCTATATTTTTACCTTTTCTTCTCATCTTCTCCACTTCAGGCCCCTGGAATAAGCACATATCCTACTCATACCATTTGTTTTGATTCACCAAGCAAATAAAACTTACAATAATAAAGTGGAAACTGACTTGTTATTCAAATACAACATTTTTAACACCAATCCTGGTCTATATAACACTTGAATATGTAACGTAAGCCTCAGAAATCTACAGAACTAAAGGGCTTTCTGTCAAGAAACATACCGAGAAAATGTACCATATGTTCCTGCAAAAGACTTTGATCTATTTTTTCACTAGCAAAATATTTTCCCTCTTTTTCAGGCTATAAGAATCTGGTTGCCAATTATACTTAAATTATTTTATTTGGCCCCTTGATTCTTTTATCAACCGGATGTCTTCATAGAAATAACAGCTGTTCCAGAAGCACTTTTTCAAAGCAACAATGAAACAATCTGTTTCCACCTAGAGTTCCATGTTAGCCAGTTCCTGCTCACGAGAGAGGAACAAAAAATAACTACACCGAGAATGAATAGAAGAACAAAGGGCCATTATGGATTTATTGTCAGTCTAAGGCCCTGCTGTGGCCACCAGTTCCTGCAGTTGTGCTCTTTCCTTGTGACTACTGGTTGTATTTGTCCCCTAGGTTCATTGGTGCTGCTTAAATCTATTTAGCACCAGTGACTGCTGTGGTCAGTGCCAAACAGTTCGTTTGATTACTCAGATTTTGACCTGATCCTTCTTAGCTTCTCATTTCTGAGTTCTACATATTTCCTCAATACTTTCTTAATACTTCCTTAATAATACTTACTCAACATCTTCTTGTGAGTTCTAGCCACCGTAAGGCATTTGTGATGTCAGAACTTAAAGAGGGAAATTTGGAAAATGTGGGAGGTCTCACTGGGTAGACCATGCCCACATTATTCTTACAAATAAACATACCCACAACCCCCTGCCATTAGCTTTGGTGCATATCACATAAAACAGTGTCCACTTGCTTCTTATCACTCTAGGCCTTCAAAAATTGGTTGCCCTGCAAAATATTTTTCCTTAGCCAATATCTATTTACATGTATGTTTGACATTCTTGAAATGTGATTTTATCTTTCTTTGACTAATTCCAGTAGTTGAATCATCTCTCACAATCATAAAAAGTATCCCAAACATAAAGTGTCTCTTTGAGCATCAAGATTCAGCATCAGACCTAGTGGCAACTGAAATGATCTTCAAAAATGTAACTGGGTCCTAAGCAAGAAATGATTTCCCCAACTTCTAGAGTTTAATATCCAATATTCTCCCATGTTCTTACTCATCTTGGTCACTCAGTCTATTTCTTCTATGTCTCCTTTAGCAGCATGCATTTTACTTCTCAGATATTCATGTACTTACTTAGTCATAACAGGTGAGCAAACAAATTCAGTGACATTACGTGGCCAGCTCTAAAACAATCACACCAAAGACATGCTGTTGGCCGAACATACATACATACATACACACATACATACAATAAAAAATTATGTAAGGCATACTTACAAAAATTTTAAAGGACAAATTTCAAATAAAGGTAAAATCATGGCTCATATAAATATAAAATTAAACACATATCAAAGATTGTTCTTAATTCATTAATTAAATGAGGGAACTGGTGAGATATTACAACTGGTTCAAAGGAGAATCCAAAGAATAAACACATAGTATATTATGGGATATTGAAATATATGTGTAAATGTATGCAAAACTGGTTTTTTCTAGTTAGGGGAGCTGAGTTGAAATTTTATGAGATAGAATTGATTTGCATGTCTGCAGATAAGATTATACACATGACTATTAGTTTTCTACAAGTTACTTTCTACTTTGCACAGTTGTAAAAAGGTATATAACCTATCCAGGATTAGATGAATACCCTTGATTAGACTTCTGCCTATACTTAGGATTAAGTATTTACCCATTTAACAAATATTTCTTAATTATTATACCCATATTCCTGACTATGTTCTGGGTTTGAAAATAATGCAGTTAACAAAAAAGAAACACCTTTGTCTTATATTATAATGGGGAATGATAGAAAATGAGTAAGTAAATTATGAATATGTATGCCAGATGGTGTTTACTGCTATGGAAGAAAATAAAGCAAAACAAAGTAGAGAGAGTGGGACTAAGGTAGGGGAACATACAATTTTAAGAGTATGTTTAGGAAGGGTTTCTCTGATATGGAATTCTTTCAACAGAAACTTGAAGGAAATGAGGGTCAGAATTATACAAATCACAAGGACAAGAGCTATCTAGGAAGACAGAAGGGCAGATGCAAAACTCCAAAGCAGTCTCAGAGTTAGTGTATGTAGAGCCAGCAAGGAGGTGAGTGTCAAGGAAGAGAGTGAACATGGGTCCAGGAGAAGGAAAAGAGCAAAAGAAGTAGGCAGACTGGAAAATGGAAGGCCTTATAGATCATGAAAAAGACTTTGTTGTTCTAAGTGTTATGGGGAACAAGTGAAGAGGAGGGCTAGGGTACCAGAATATGCTACCCCAAAACATGCTTCTTTAGCATATGAATTATTTTCAGCTGAAGTCCACTGACATAGGAAAAGCTCTAAAAACAGGGCAGACATTATCCTTTTGTAAAGCAAATTTTCATTTTTAAGGCTAGCTCCCTTTCTCATACAAGTAAGAGGAGGACTCAAACTCTTATCAGTGGAGGAGGCACAGATTTAAATTTGGATAGCAAGCTTTACTAAGCAACCCTTCTTTCCTATACTTTTCCCAGTCACCTTCCCATAATTTGCCTCCCCTATCCCAAAGCCCCAAACATCTTTCTCTTTGTTTAGCTGAACTAAGTAGATAATCCCAAATCTAACAACCCCATTGAGTTACTCACCACTGGGTACTCCCATGTGTACATGCATGTTACACAACTTAATAACCTAGTTTTCCTTTTGTTAACCTGTCTGTGGCCAGTCTCATCTATAGGGCCCCAGCAAGAGAACCAAGGACAGGCAGAGGAACGGTTTGTTCTTCCATAGGGGTAGAAAAGTTTTGTTTGTTTTTAACCCCTTTTAAGTTCTTTGGCTAGTCAAATAATCAAATTGACATACCAGATTTATAATAGGAGGAAAATAAACAAAAGTTTAGTAATATGTATACCTGCCAGGAGAGACCCAGGAAATCTCAGCAACTCTCTAAAATGGCCAAAGCCATTACCTTAAATACCATCTTCAAGTAAAGGCAAAAGAAGATGTTAGAGGTGGAAGAGTTACTAGGAAAACCACAGTAAACAAAAAGGGGGAGGTTGCTATGCAGACTTAGGCCATTGCCTTCTCCAATAAGAGTTTATAGAGATTTAGAATCATTCTTTTCTTACTGGTACAGAGAAGGAGATGCCCTTACAAAAGATTTTCCTTATAAATGGAATTGTCTTTTACAGGGGAAGTCAGGATGGCTCAGCCAGCTGAACACTCTCTCGGCAGCCCAGGGACTGAAGATTGAGTCCCGGCCCCAGCCTGTGAGAACCCTTATGCTGAACTGGGGTGTGCTTCCCATGCGGGAAGCCCCCAGTTCAGTTCTTGCCCCCCAGTTTGACCCTTGGCTCCAGGGCGTGTGCCTCCTATGTGGGAGGCCGCCCACCCAGTTCTCACCCTGCGCAGCCCTCTCCCGCTTGTGTGGAATGAAACCATGTCAAAATTGATGATGTATAACTATGGAGCCTGCTCTGGGCCCTCCCCCTTCTCTCTGTCTCTCTCTGTCTCTGTCAAAATGTATGCTACAAAAGAGTAACTTCTATTTGGTTTTCAAAGTTTTTCCTGTGTTGGTAGTTGCTTAAAAACACCCAGCCTAAAGTATTCCTTGTGCCAAAGAGGTATCAGCCATACACAAAAGTACACTATGTATTCTACCACCAAAATAGATCTATTCCAGGAAAAGAAAGGATTGCAGTCTGGTACATGCAGGCATGGTAAGCCAAGTGCACACAGCAGAGGTGAAGAAGCAGCAGGAAGCCCCTTATAAGGAAGGGAAGAGGAAGTTAAGGAGGGGGCTGCCACAGCCACGGAGCTTTGTGTTAACCATAACATTCTTTCTGTAGGGCAGGGCTGGGCAAGTCATTGATCGTGATCTACTGATGGACCACCAAGCAATTTGGGGGTGACCACCTGAATAATAAAATAAATAGCTAGTGGACTGCAACACTTGGAAAAGTACTCCTTGCCCTGAAAAAGTCTACCCAGGCCTGCTCTAGGGCTTTCACAATGACACGGGTTGTGAGAGTTTCTCCCACAATCCCTCCCCATTCCTGTCTAGGTTAAAATCTCTTTCTTAAAATTTGACAAAAGCATATTTTGGGGTGGCAAATTCCCCTACAAACATTTTGTGCTTGGGAGTGGAATGATACAATATACATTTTATATTGGCTGCTGCGGGAGATGAAACCAGGATTTATGTATTGGAGATCAATCAGGAAAGTTCTGGCAGTCTGTGGGGATGTTATGGCTTGGAACAGAGTGGTAGCTGTGGAGATAGAAGTGCTTCCTTTTTTGCTGAATATTTTAAAGATGAGGCCAGCAGAGAATTTCTGCTCAACCCAGCAAGAATCGGAAATAACTGCAAAACATGCACACGGTCTGTTTTTATTTTTCTCTTCAAAATTTTTCTTAATTCAAAGACACACACTTGTCATAACACAAAAGTACAGTGGTACCTTGGTACTCATAGTTAATTGGTCCCCAACAGTGCAGCAATTACCCAAAATGGCAAGTACCAAACCAATTTTTCCCATAAGGAATAACAAAAATAAATGTAATGTGTTCCCCAACCAAAAATATACAATATGACCACAGAATCTATGGTAAGACCACAGGGAGTGTGCACAGGACAAGAGCTACTGCATGAGTAACACATAACTCCCTGTTTGGGCTGGAAAGGGTAGTGAATCATGAGGCAACTGATACCAACAAGTTCTAGCTTGTTCATCAAGTACCAAACAAATGACAAGTACCGGAACAAAGTTTTCACATCAAAATGTGTTGTGTACCAAACTCTGATGAGTTTCCAAACAGTTGAGTACCAGTGTATGACTGTATTCCCCAAAATTATTTTTATCTTCTCATTATAAGCATGTAGAAAGACAATCTATTATCTGTACTTCTGTTACTAAGCCTATAATGCATGCTTATTTGTAAAAAAGAGAAACTTAAACTTTAGTTGAGTTAAGCAGGAAAGAAAAAAATTAAAAGAATATCAATAGCTTATAGAATCTATGATTCAGTTGAGAGAGGATTTTTACGTAAGCTGAAAGGGAAAAAAGTGTTGCCTAGTGTTGGTAGGACATAAATGTGAGAATAAGATTTTTTTTTTTTCATTTAAACATTAAAAATGAAGAAAAAGTAAGTTAGTGAATATTCTCTCCTTACCTGTGGTTTTGCTTTTCAGTTTGCTAGCTGTGGTCAACCACAGTCCAAAAACATTAAATGGAAAATTCCAAAAGTAAACAACTTATAAGTTTTAAATGGGGGACACCAGGATGGCTCAGCGGGTTAAAGCGCTCACTTCGCAGCCCCAGGGACCAAGGATCGAATCCCAGCCCTGGCTCATTCAGACCCATATACTGAACTGGGGAGTGCTTCCCATGCAGGAGGCCCCCGGCCCAGCTGTGTGGAATGAAACCATGTGGAAAACTGATGACGTACAACTATGGAGACTGCTCAGGGCCCTCCCCCTTCTCACTGCCACTCTCTGTCTCTGTCAAAAACAATAAAATAAATCTTTTTAAAAAATGAAAAGCTTCTTTCAAAAAAAAATTGCCACCATTCTGAGTAGTGTGATAAAGTTGTATGCTGTTCTACTCGCCCAGGACATGAATCATTGCTTTTCCCAGCATACCCACACTGTATACCCTCTTGTTGCTCAGTAGCCATCTCGGCTACCAGATGAATTGTGTTTGTGTTCAAGTGATCCTTATTTTACTTAATAGTGACACCAAAGTACAAGAGTAATTTAAACTTTATCATAGATGTGTATGTATAGGCAAAAACATAGTATATTTAGGGTTCAGTACTATCTACAGTTTCAGGCTTCTACTGGGGTTCTTGGAGTGTATTCTCCACAGAGAGGAGGACTACTGTACAAGACATAAACATCAGTGTGCTTATGCAGTATATATCAAATAAAAATTGTGCTCATGCCAGGAGTCACACATTTTAATAAGTAGCTGTGGTCACGTGCAGTTATAGAAAATGTAGACTCTGTGGCTCTGGTTTAAAAGATTTACTGTCTGTAGAGAAAGCTTTTTCTTGTAGCAATAACAATCAAACCCCAAGCTGGAAGACTCCACTTGGATCCTTTCAGCCATTCATCAGCTTCCTCAGGGGAATTTTTGTTAAAATTTTTATTAAAAACACAAATTTCCAGACCACAATGCAGAATGTTCTGATTCAATAGACTTGAGTTGACATATGAAAATTTTTATTTTACAGGTTTCCGAGGATTTTGATGATCAGCCAATGTGGGACCTGTGGGGTAAGCCACAATCAGTATCTGAAAATATTTTTCATTCACCTGCTCAAAAGGAAAATATAAAAATGAAGTTTTATTTGCTTATTTGGGGCTACTCATTTTATGGAGTCACAAAATGTTGGTGATCAAAGATTATCTGGTCAAAAAGGAAAACAGATGAGAAAACCACATCTCCAAAAGTACACAGTATTCATAAATAGCTCAGTTCTTCTACACTTTTCTCAGTTCACTGACTGCCTTCCACCTGGATGCTGCTTGAAAGGTATGTTTAAACATTTTTTTTTCACATATAATGTGTTTCACTCCCTAGATCGATGTGTATTTATATTTATGTAATTTCTATTTTCAGAAAGTAATCAAAGCAACACTTAACAAATATATATACAAAGAATTGTAAAAAAGAAAAAGAAAAGAGAGAAAGAAAGAAAGAAAGCAGGAAAAAGAAATGGAAAGAAAAGAAAAAGGAAAATAATTAAAAAATAAGAACAAGGAAACAAGAAAAATAAATATAGAAATGAATATTCGTCAGCTTTGCAGTGATAAAGTTTAGATTAACCTTTGAACTCTATGAAACTCGGGGCTAAAAGAGAAAACTAAACTATAAGCTTCACTAAAGGTTAAGTGGCACAATTTTTTTTCTCCTTATTTATTTTCCTTCTTGCTTGAAGCCATGAATTGCTCAATCAGTAATTAATGGCTGTAAGTCCTAACACTGGAGCCAACAGTACATTAAACTTTCCTTCCATAATACTAGGGACCTACAAATTTCAGAAGGAAACTTAGAAGGTAACTAACACTATTTAGAAAACAAAGTAATCTGTGACTATGAGTGTGTGATTTCACATGGCTAAGGCATTCTATCAAATTAGAACAGTTTATTAAAGCTTACCAAAATGAAATTTATGTTTATTCTGTTTTCAATTTTCAGATCTAATAGCCAAGCCTCAATTTAACTGGACCATTACTGTTCAGGTCTCTTATTCCTTTTTCTCAGAGGACACTACTTAGAATTCTTCAGTCTCTTCAGTTTCTCAGGTTTCATCTTTCCCTTTTTTTCTTTTTCTTTTTTTTTGGGGGGGGAGGGGTGGTATTTACCCAAAGCTATGGTGGGAAATTAAAAGAAGAAAAACAATTCAATCCTATGCTCATAAAAAGTACCCAGCTACCAGTTTCCCTAGTTTGTTGTGGTTGTGGTTGCTGCTGTTGTTATGACTATCCTGTTTTTTGTGTACCTTGAATGGTTCTGGCTTCTTAAAATGTTTATCCAGTGTTTCCCATAGTTCCCATGACTCCCCACTGATAAAGCTTCAGTGTAATTAAAGTATTTATATGAACACTGTTTAATTCAACTTGCATTATTTAGAAACACAAAGGAAAATTCCTGGCATTTCCAAGTCACAATTGTGCAATCAGGTGACATAGTGTTAGTAGATTTAAGAATACCTTTATAACCAGTAAAGTAAAATTGCTGTGTTTTTTCCTTCTGTTATATGGCATTCTTCACTGAAATTAATTTCACTGAATTATACTTTAATTTGGACTGAGTTTTCTAAACTAAGCAGTCTAAAATAGTCATGTTAGACAGTATTTTCTTGTTTAATTAACTTGGGGGAAAAAAGAACTATGTCTGGACAGGGTGAAAGCCAGCTCATCACCATTTAAATAGGCCTAAATGCAGCCTTTTTATTGTTGTTTATTTATTTATTTATTTAATTTATTTTGCCTTTAAGTAAAGTCTTGCCCTTTGACACATCCTCATTATGGAAATAAATGTAACATTGAATAAGTTAATGTCATTGTTTTGGAATTATGACATGAAGGGGAAAAATAATAGCATGCTGGGAATTTTGGTAGGAATTTATTTACAAAAGAAGTTGCCACATTTGTTTTTATTGTGGTTAAAGCTTGAGTTTGGGAAAGAACAAAAGGGCAAGGAATTGGGGAGTTTATGGATGAATGTGGATCTAATGAAGAGAGTCCATTGGTTCCACAGGCCAGGGTAAGATTCCCACAGTCCTGAACAAACAGTTCTCAGCCTATAATTTCTAAGCCTTTGTTTCCCCACTTTGGAATTCTGACTACAGGCATGTTACCAAGCCAACTGGGTTCACTACAGAGATTCAGCAAGCTCTTTTTTATGACAAAGATCAAGACAACAATTGTGTGCCTACAAGAAAAGAACAACTAAAACCATCCAACAAGCATTAAAAGAACAATTCTAGAGATAGTTGCTTTTGAACTCCAATAATGGGCAACATTCAGTCCTGAGATTTGAAATTCCCAGTTAAAAGAATTCATTACCAATTGCCTTTCCTTGTAATTATAAGCGCTGCTGGCAGCAAGTATTTTCAGCAGCATTAATTTTGTCCAATGTGATATTTTACAGTCACATCGAATCCCATACAATGGCTGTATTATAAATCTACTTTATAGACTTAGTTTTCTTTATTGTAGAGTACATTTATTAAATAAAAGAAATCTAAATTTTGCCTTGGCTTCACCCCAAGCCCCAAAAGTATTGTTTTAGAAATGCTTGTTCTGAAATATCACTTCCTGAAGGTAAAACTATGCTGTTTGTACAGGTAAATTCCATTGACATGCGCAGTGCCCAGCTGAGAAAATAAAAAAGGGTACTAAATCTGGACATTTCCCTTTCTTTTAACTGTGACCTGTGAACAATTTTAATTCCATGTGGAAAAAATATATAGGAATTTCATTTTTGTGTAAACACTTCATTTTCTGATGACATGAAGCAATTATACTGGATCTGACTCAGTAATTCAGAATAAATATTCAATTTGAAGAACTTTGACCACTGTTATTAGTAGGGGCCCTATGTCCAAACCTGAGAAATAGCTTCTGTGATTCAGTTATTCCTTATGAAATCTAAGACAAGTTTGTTTGTTTTTGTTGTGAGAGTTCAGTGTGTACTCATGTATTTTCTTTCTTTTTCTCTTTTCTTTTTTTATTGTTTTCTTTTTTCTTTCTTTTTTTGCATCAGAAAGAATAAAGAACCAGCTATTTTGGTATTTTGTTTTAAGGAGGATTGAGTGAGTTTTGCATTTGACAAAAATCTAATAGTACCATACCCCGACCACAGCAGCTTGTTTTTGTCTACTGTGAATACCCATGATGCTTCTAGAAAGTGTATCAAAAATGCTTTTCTTGCTAAAAAGAAAAGGATGGAAGAAAGTTCACTGATAGAATGAGTGTTCTGGCCTTTTGTTTTTCATTTGGTTTTTAAATTATCTAGTATTGATATTATCTGTATATACATTTCAATGTTATGTCAGAAAATTTTATGCCAGAATCAATACAGAGACTCATGTGGGGCTATGTATATTAATTTCTTACATGAGAAACCGTAAATTTAGCAAGTAACTTCTCTTTATTTGTAAACAGTAATTAGGTTTAGTACATTGCCTGCAAGATTTCTGATTACATGAAAAGAATACTTTTACTCTTTTACATCTACATATGAATACTAGTTGCTAATAACAAAAATGCATTATTAGCCAGCACAGGAAAATCCTAACTAATGGAAGATTGGAAAATTACATTCTTAGAGAAAAATATCTGTAAATCAAATATAATTTTTTCATAAGGTTAGTGTAACATTACATGCCCAGGAAGACCTTAATGACAAACATTTTAGAAAAAAAATGGGGAGGGGCGCATAAATTCCATATTTACTTAATAATAAGCAACTTGTTTATATTCTGCATAGTATAATCAAGTTTATAGAGCAAGACTAAATATATATATATATATATATATATATGTACATATATATATATTTTTTTTAATTTTTTTTTTTTACAGAGAGACAGAGAGAAGGGGAGGGCCCAGAGCCATCTCTATAGTTGTATGTCATCAATTTTTGACATGGTTTCATTCCACACAGATGAGCGGAGGCTGTGCAGGGCGTGAACCAGATCAGGGGCCTCCCACCTGGGAGGCACGCCCCCACGATCTGGGGGCTCAACTGAGGGCCTCCCACGCATGGAAAGCTTGCCCCAAGAAGAACTGAACTGGGGGTTTCCCACATGGGACACACACCCCAGTTCAGCATATGGGTTCACACTAGCCAGGGCCAGGACTCAATCCTTGGACCCTGGGGGCTGCAAAAGGAATGCTTAACCCCCTGAGCCATCCTGGCTTCCCCACCTATGTATTTTATTAAAGAGATCTTAGACAGAAATTGTGTCTGAGTTCAATACTCCAAAGTCCCAGAAAGACTACGGCCAGGCAAGTGGAGAAGAGGGAGAAGGCAGGGAGAAAGATTGTGTGTGTCAAGGCACAAAAGAGGAAGCCGACTAAGCTATAATTTGCGACTTGCCTTCTTTTAGTTCTACAAATTAATAACATGGAATGCTGTTAGCAAAGGACTTTGGGTATGAATCGGTGTAAGTTAAAAACATGTATTGCTACTATGCATATTAGACTTTCAAAATGTAGAGAAGATGAAGTGCAAGCAATATATGAACAATGCGTATCAAGGCACTTGCTCTACTTTTAGGTGTTAGTGACTTTATAAAGGTTTTTTGATGGGATTTTTGGTGCCAATAACACAAAAGAGAAAGTGTTGAATTAGTATGTAAGTCGTTAGACACATATATATGCACATACTGTAGAGAAGGAAAAACTTTTCCTTGACCTTCTTAGGGTTCTTGGCTGGGCTTGAAAATTAAACTGACATACTAACATATTTATTTAAGTTTTACATGACATGGCAGCCTTCATAAGAAAATGAAGATCCAAGGATGCCGGGATAGCTCAACTGTTTGAGTATTTGTATTGCAACTGCGAGGTCCGGGGATCAAATCCCAGCTCCAGCCCCTGCAAACCTGTATGATGAACTGTGGCACACCTGGTAACTGCCACCACTGTGGCAGTGGTTCTTGCCTCCTATGTGAGAGGCCCTGAGTTTGGTTGCCACCCAGCGCAGCCCCACATCCACCTGTGTGAAATGAAACTATGTTGTAGCTGGTGATGTGTGACTATGGAGACTGTTCTGTGCCCTGCCTATTTCTGTCTCTCTCTCACCTTCTCTGAAGCAATAAAATAAATCTTTAAATAAAGGGAGGGGGGTTGCAGGAGGATGCAGGAATGACTCAGCCCTGAGTTGCAAGGATCGAATCCTGGTCCCAGCCCATGTGGACCCATATGGTGAACTGGGGTGTGCCCCCAGTTTGGTTCTCACCAAGGCGAGCTTTCCATGTGGGAGGCCCCTGGCCGGTTCTTACCCCGTGCAACCTTGCACCTACCTGTGGAATGAAACTATGTAGAAAACTAATGACATGCAACTATGGAGACTGCTCTGGATCTTCCCCCTTCTCTCTGTCTCTGTCTGTCTGTCTGTCTCTCTTTGTCAAAAACAATTAAAAAAGAAAAAATTAATAGAAAAGAAAAAAGAAAATGAAGACCCAAAGAAACAGTTAAGTCTAAGTGTTTTTATACTAGGTTTGAAGAATGGAGAGTTGTGGAAAAATACGGTAAGACAAAAGGGTGCAACTAAGAGCAGAGAACTGGGGGAAACTTTTCGGGGCCTGTTTATTTGGATTCCTCTTGGTGTCCCTCTACCTTCAGAGATAAGGACGCTCCTTTCCTCCAGCTGTAGGCAGGGACCTTCTCCAGGGAAGAAGGGGAAGGTCAGAGAGTCCTTGCACCTGATATTTCTCAAATGTCTTTAGCTTAAAATATCAATATGCTAAGATGACATGTGTGTTCTGGACTCCATCAGGGTATGTATGTGTGTGTTTGTGGTGTGTGTGTGTGTGTGTGTGTGTGTGTGTGTGTGCTGTCTGAAAAAATAGCCATAAATGACTCTATTTTTCATATCACATAGCTGGATACTTTCCAGACAGCCCTCCTACTGGGAGTGTCAAAAAAAAAAAAGTATACACATTTTAAGAGATGTTATCTTTGTGTTATTTTTCAAAGTTGAATTGAATTATGGTAGCAATGTGTAGTATGATGCTCACTCAAAAGGTGGTATTAATCAAGTGAATGCTAGTGTCACCATGTGCCAGGCACTACAGTCAAATAAAACAGCAGACACAGTTGTTTGAGGAGTACATTTTGAAGTGGTATTTTTAATTCAAGAATGTTGTGAAAGTACAACAGTGGAGGTATGAATGTGTAAAAGAACTTCCAGCAATTGCACGCATTTATGATAAGTTTGAGACATGTGGTAAATTGAAATGGCATGTGCAGTGATAGAAGACTCTGGTCAGTGTTCTTCAAGCAGTAGTTCACCATAATCAGAAGTGTCTGAGCACTGATGGTAATGACTTTGAGCACCTCTTGTAATTGCAGAAGTCACATGTGACTTGTATTCATCTTTTGTTATCAGTATATGTTGAGTAATACAATTTTAATACAATTTTTTCCTTTCTTAAATTATGTATACATTTTAGGCACCCTATGTATATCACACAAAAACATATACAGGTACACCTAAGGCTCTTAATTTATCTTTGAAGAGTTAATTAATTAATTAGTTGAATTGAATCAATAAAAAAAATCTGTAGATGCAATCAAAGTATATGTGGTATATATGAATATATATGAGGGCTGACTAGAAAGTATCCAGCCATGTAAAAAATGCAGGAATTTATGGCTGTACTTTTTTCTGACAGCACACACACACACACACACACACACACACACACACAGGTACACCTAAGATTTCTAATTTGTCTCGAAAGAGTAAAAAAAACTATAGATGAAATTGAAGTATAAGGTGAGTTCTTATCTTTTTACAACATTAGTTAATTTATATATGGTTGAAATATCCATGAAACTTTGGTTTCACTGTGGAGTTCTGAGGAGTTGCCATTAAGAATATTATGTTTATGGATCAATGCATAATTTATATGTCTTTAAATATAATATTAGCACATCCAGATTATTTTTTGTTTTCCAAAAATTTATATGTAAGCTCTTCCTAATCATTACCTATCTATTTTTGGAGTCTTTCAAAACTTACAAGAGAAAGAAAACAGTTGAACCTTTTTTTGTTTTTCTTATAGAAAAACATTTCTAATACTCCAAGTAAAAAATTATGAGAGAATAGACACTTTGGATTTCCATCTCTAATGTAAAACTATGACATGCCCCCAGATGAATCATAAATTTAACCTAGAGTTCCATTCAATAACAGATGAACTCTTTCTTCCCTTCCAGTTTTCATTGGTGGACAGGACAGCACATGGCACCATAAAAGGAAGGAATGGTCATTGCCCTCTTCTGACAAGAGCAACCATAGTCAATTCTTCATTCACAATTCACTGTGTCCCCTACCCTGCTGATCACAGCTCTCAGACCTGTGATCTGGGCCTGAACTATCTTTGCATGCCCACAAGTCCTGGTGTCCTGCTCATGAACTCAAGCTAGTAGACATGCAAGTACGAAGTAGGAGAGATAGAAGAGCTAGATGCTCATCACTGTTCTTTATGCTTTAAATATATGATTTCCACTTCTCACAAGACTTTACATAGTAAATGTAATCATTCCCATTTTACAGATTGAAAAACTGACAAATAAGAAGATTTACATAACTTTCGTACCATTATATACCTAGGGAGTATCTGAGCAGATTTTTATGCCAACCTCTGTCTGACTCCATAGCTGCCCAGCTAGTTATTTTAGCTGTGCTATTGAAGATTATTAGTTGGAGCTAGATTGTTATCTATAACTGGAATACGTTCAATACCTCTCTGGGCAATTATAATACTAGAATGGAAAAATTTTGAGATTCTCAAGAATCAAGGATTCTTTCTTAACCTATCTCTGCATCCCTCATGGAAACTAGCTCAGTATCAGCACAGAAAGTGTTCAAGAAAAAAAATAACTAAATGAATTGTGTATAAATTGAAATACATTTTTTTCAGGTTGTTTTATTTAGAAATGACATTAAACAATATTTCATGTAAATACAAGAAACACCTTAAATTTTTGATTAGGCTTAGAGACCATATAATGATGTAACACAGAAATCATTAGCTGTTGTATTTATTTACTGTCTCTTAATTTATTACTTTATAAAGAGATAAAGAAATCCATGGATTCATTGCATCTTAAAATGACTTTGACTTTGTTGCATCTATGAAATTCGATTTAGAAGTAAAATTGTAAAACTGTAGACATCTGTGGGAAAAAAATATCATATGTCTGATCATTTAAAACACAAGCATCAGCATGAAAAGTCTGTAAGTAAGACATCAAAGTCAGTGGGTATGCTAATGACTGCCTCACATGTTTGCCAAAACAAAACAAAATCAAATAATATTAGAAGTGTATATGACAGATTCTTATTTACAAAGCATTTTGCTAAGTTTCTCAAAACAAAGTACTTGTTTTGAGAAACTTAGATAAACATGGTTAATGTAAAATTGTATAAAATATTTTATATTAAAGCAAACAGATCTATTATAGATGAGAAAGGCATAATATGTATTCATTTTTACGACATGAAAGAGAAGACTTCAATACAATTTTTCTCTAATATGTATGCACATGTGGGTTTTTCCTATTCCTCCTCTGGCTACCATGAAAGACAGTGATGGAAATATTTGAGAAAAACTACGATATATCATCATAGTTTGTCTTTAGGATATCCCCAAAGACAAAATATGTATTTGCAATGATGCCCAATTTGCAGAAAAATAAAGAAGCACTGAGAAGTTAACCTGCTCAATTTGGAGGGAAAGGAGTTTTATTTATTTATTTATTTATTTATTTATTTATTCATTCAAATTGTTTTTGTTAGAGAGAGAGAGAGATACAGAGATGGAGAGAGAACTGAACTGGGAGAACACCCCAATTCAGCACATGGGTTAGCACGGTCCGGGGCCAGGATTTGATCCTTGGTCCCTGGCGCTGCAAAGTGAGCGCTTAACCCACTGAGCCATCCCAGCTTCCCCGGGAAAGGGGTTTTAAAGAACATTCATATTCCCAAGAAGTACTCTCTCCTATCTCTTGTAAACTCTTCTACTCACAGCACATTATCAACATCCTATGTCAGATTTAGGTGTTGTCTGGAAGAAGAAATGCTTGTGAATATGGATTACTATATACCAACTATACAAAATAGGTTATATATGTTCACTCTCAACCTACTTTCTATTAACCAAGTCTTGTACTAATCAACACTATTCTTTCTCTCTATAAAATATGACATACTTTCTGTAAAGTATGATGAAAATCTGTAAGGGTAGTTCTCAAAGAGTGATCACTCAACCAGCAGTGTTACCATCACCTGGAAACTTGATAAATATACAAATTCTCATACCCTACCCCAGACCTACTAAATTCAAAACTCTGGGGGTGGGATCAGCACAGCCTCCAATTGCATTAGATGCCAACATTTGAGAACTGATTATCTGAAATGATTTTATTAGTATTTACACAATGCTTCTGTGTTGTCTATAAATTCTTACTTCACTTGAAAGAAACAAAAACTGGAAACTATGGATTATTCATTATAAATATGTGCAAGAAAAATCATGCAGTTTTTTCCAATTGGTGGAAATGCCCTTATTCATAAAAATATTGCTAAATGGATGTCTAAAGTGAGACGGCTGTCCAGAAAGTATGCAGCCAGCTATGCAACCATTCTCATTGTATTGACCATGCCTGGATTTATTCTGGGCAGCCCTCATATATATATATATATATGTGTGTGTGTGTGTGTGTGTGTGTGTGTGTGTGTGTGTGTGTGTGTGTGTGTGTGTGTGTCATTGTTCGTGTATTCCTATGTTAGCAACTTTTTTGATTAACTGACCATCAGACTTGTCTCAAGTGCATTCTAGCTTCCTCTATAAAAGCATTGAGATAGGTAATAGATAAATTATAAATGTGATATATATGAATGAAGTAAGGATACAAGCACATCTCTGC
This sequence comes from Craseonycteris thonglongyai, assembly GCA_004027555.1. Lineage (NCBI taxonomy): Eukaryota > Metazoa > Chordata > Mammalia > Chiroptera > Craseonycteridae > Craseonycteris > Craseonycteris thonglongyai. The sequence continues at coordinate 32,189 of PVKE010007335.1, read as the reverse complement.
AAATCCCATAAAGATGCACAGAGAGGGCATTTTTAAAACATCTCTATTTGAAGTATATCTTTGGAAGTGAAATAAAGGAGTATGATGCTGAAAACTAAGAAAGAAAAATCTGTCAATTCAGAGAACTTGGAGCACAGAGAATCTGGGAGAGGTGCCATCTGAGTTGTGTGGAAAGAGATGGAACACCGCCTCAGGAGAAGACAAAGCACTCAGCCTTGAGCTTTGAACTAATTTTCTGGCTATTAATATCATAAATTAGGGCTATACCTAATTGAATGAACACAAGCTTTGACTAGGCCACCCCAGATGAGAACTTCCCCAGGGATACTTTCACCTGAGGGTATTTTAAGGAGTGTCCATAGTGGCTTGGGCCGTGCCTTCCAAGCATCTAGTCAGGGTTCCTTCCTTTACCAATGTCTAGTGAGACAACACTGTGACCATTGGAGACTATCACCAGCTCCCTCCCTTCTCTATATCCACAAGATTCGCAGAGAAGACATGAGTAGTATTGTCCCTTAGAGAAATCACATGCCTGCGTCTCTCTCTCTCTCTTTGTCTCTATCTCTATCTATCTCTATATCTCTTTCCTCTTCTGATTGTTACCTGCCTTAAGAGTCAAGAGCACCCATTATGGAAGAAACTTGAGCTCTTTTACTGATGGATTGAAATCTTCTCTCACAGCAAGTGAATATGCACCCCAGTAACTCAGGATTCAGTATGCTCTCTACAACACTCACATGATAAAATATAATGAAGTCAACAGAACAAATGAAAAACAACAGCAAGAACATTTCTTCAAGTGACTGCAGACTCTCTCTGACAGTAAATTCAGAAAGAAAATTTACACTGAGGATTATAGGGGAGGGGAATAGGGCAGTGGGGAGAGTGAAAAGTAATATTGTCAAATGGCTGGTAGTTAAAAGCTCTCTGACTTTGGGCTTCTTAATCTTATTCACATTCCCTTTAAAAGAATCGTGAGTGGTTACCCATTATTACCTCAAAGATATGCTAACATTATTTAGTAGTTGATTTTACAGCAATTCAAGAGAAAACTGTTTCTGTTATTACTGAGTGATAGCTCAACACTGTTTAACTGGTCTTTCAGAAACAAAGCCTTCTGAATAGCCAAGTGTCAATCTCCTCCTCTTAAGCCTGTCTGGTTTACTGTGTTGCTTTCACTCCACTCTTTGCACTATAAGAAGCAGAAAAATCAAGGGGTAAAAATTATATCCTCCAGAGTATAACTTGGTTTAAACTGGACAATTGATCACTAATCTAGGATTACCAATTTTCCCCCTTTTCACACTTGTTGCACATTCAAAGAAGGTTGGGAAGGGAGCATCAATGTCACTTTGCTGGTTTTGACTTAGCTTTGCCTTGTGCATAAATATAAAGCTGTATTTATTAGCAGAAAATGACTCCAAAGAGAAAATGAACTACTGTGAGGGTTATAGCAAAAAAAGAAATTGTGAAAGGGTTTAAGAAGAAAAAGAAAAGTTTATAAAGAAAATCATATGCTTCATTTGTGTCATGAAATCTCAAGATTCAACAATCAAAAGCATTGAAAGCAAAACCCAAAAGATATTTGTGCACCCATGCCCATAGCAGCATTTTTCACAATAGCTAAAGAATGTAAACAACCCAAATGTCCATCAACAAATGAATGGAGAAATAAAATGCAGTATATACATACAATGAAATATTATTCAGTCTTGAAAATGGATGACATTCTGATATAACAAACATGAATGAACTTTGAAGATGTTATGGTTAAGCTAAGTGAAATAAGCCAGTCACAAAAGGACCAATATTCAATGATTCCAAATATATGACATACCTAGGATAGTTAGCATCATAAGACAGCAAGTAGTATAGTAGTTACTAGAGTTTAGGGGCAGAGAAGAATGGGGAGTTGCTGTTTAGTTAGTACAGAGTTTCCGTTTGGGGTGAGGAGAAAGCTCTGAAAATGGATAGTGGTGATGGTTGCACAACATTGTGAACATACTTAATGTCACTTAATTGTACTCCTAAAAATGGTTAAAGTGGTACATTTCATGTTATGGGCATTTTGCCACAATAAAAATGTGAAAAACAAAATCTTGAAATTCATGAAGGTCCATTGAATGGGTTCCTGGGGCATGTCAAAAATCTATGATATTATTGCTCTTAAATGAAAAGAAAAACATGGGTAATCTGACAAGCATAAACAAAACCCTTCAAGAAAATTTTATTTAATCTCATTTTAAACAATTATTACATAATAAAAAAAATGCTAACTAAGAGAGTCTGAAATCTGAAAAAGCATTAAATAAATATTATGGAACAAAGTTATTCTAAATCCACAATAAGTGATAGAGATTGTCATTAGCCGATTGTACATGAGGGTTGGGATGAGTACTAAAGTTTTAAAAATGAATTCCTCAGGTAAATTTCACAGGAGGTGGCAGAAAAGAGCAAAGAGGAGACAAAAAAGAAAGGGAAGGGAAGGGAAGGGAGGGGAGGGGAGAGACAAAAAGACTATCTGATGGCTAGCTATGTAGCGAAATAAGAAGAGAGAAATGAGAGTAGCAGTTGAGAGGTCTGAGATGGCAAGTGTTTGAAAAGCTAAAAACAGAATTTAATCTGAGATGAAAGAATATGTATGTGAAACCAGACAGCGATTGGTGATGTCTCATTCCCTGATGTTCTAACTTTGCCCTCAGAATCAAATCAATGAAGACTATTATTGATGGTGATGGGGAGGAAAATGTGGGGTTGAGTGCCAAAGAAAGGTATTTTGGCTGAGGCTCTTTGATGTGCTCATCAGATGAGAGATGAGAACAGAAAGAGTGAAGAGCAGGTGCTGGCAAGGCTGCAGCAAGAAGTAACCCACATGGGGCCAAGGTTTGGGCAGGTTCCAAAGGGGAGACAGAGACCATTTCTGGCACTGATGCAGAGCAAAACACAGCAGGACTTGGCAAGAACAGCCAGGTAGGGAAAGATAGAAGGAAAGATAATTGAAAGATAAGAAAGAGTCTAATATCTGGTAGCCAGAAGGAAAAAGTGGTCCTGCAGATAGACAGAAACGATGGGGAAAATAGAAGATGGCTCTAACAAAAGCAAACGTATTACATTAGTATTTATTAATTAAGCAGGGTGTTAAATGTAGTGACTTAAATTTCTATAAATTCTAAAAATGTATACAGTGAACACAAGGTGACAAGATAAAAAGAAACTCCCAAAGTCTTCTCACAGGGAAAAATCTCTCATTCTTCTAATCACACACACCAACATATTTGTGTTATTAATATTTATTAAGAGTTTTGGGGATGCCAGGAGAGCTCAGTGGTTGAGCACTTGCCTCACAATCACAAGGTCGAGGTTCAATTCCCAGCCCCAATCTATGAAAAATTATGTGCTGAACTGTGGGGCAACTGGTAACTGCTGGGATGGTGGTGAAGGTTCTGGCCTCCCATGCAGGAGGCCCCCATTTGGTTTCCACCCTGTGTGGCCCTATATCCACCTGTATAGAATGAACCCATGTCACAACTAATGATGTACAACTACATAGACTGCTCTGGGCTCACCCCCCCACCCCCACCCCTCTTCATATATCTCTATCTATATATACAAATATCTTCTCTCAAACAATAAAATAAATCTTAAAAAAAAAGTTTTTGTCCTCAAATCTTTTGAGCATTTGGTTGAAATTTTCATTGATGAATTTAACCTCATTTGAACATCCTTTGTACTCTCATATACACTTGTGTAAATAAAGCATCTGAATAAAGTTCTGAATAAAAATACAGGTGTATATAGGTCTATGCTTTTGTGCTACACATTGTAATGAATATAGGTTTGGTGTGCTTCATTCCACCAAATATTAATGTGTTCAGCTGTTACATTACACCAAATAAATCAATAAAAACAAATGTCTTTTAGCAGAATAACTTTGTCTTAAACTCTTAATGTGTACCAGGAAATGGATTTCCGGTGTTCTTGAACTTGGATTATAAATAAATAGCACCATGCTGGTGGTCTCTGTTTATTGTTTTGTGTAAGGTTAGAGAGAGGATTGTTTGCTGAAGTAAAATCCTTTTTTAAAAACAAATTTTTAAATCTTTCATTTAGGATAAGAACATACCACATGTATTTGTCAATCAAATTAGAATTACTGTCAGCCCATAATGCATTTCAGTTTAGCCAGTATCAGTCAGTCCTGATTTATTTGCTTAATACAAATCTAATTGAGTTTCAGCCTGCTCTTCTCTTTTCAACTGTTAGCGGACGAAGTACATCTTTAATTTCCAAGACCGATGGTGTGGTAGCAGTTGAGAGGAAGAGTGATTTGCATAAGGCCCCAGAAGGGTGCCAAAACTCTTCACGCTTTAAACAACAGCCTTTATTATTCTGTAAGTGGATGTGTTGAATTTTCATGCTTTTGTTTCCAGTTCAGCCCTGACAGAAAAGAATAAAGTAGATTTTGCCAGCACCCCTGCTGTGCCCTGGGGGAGAAATTCAATGTGCCTCATTTGTCTTAATTGGAGAACCGCCCTCAGCACCAGCTTTTTCTATGAATACATTAGCATAACAGACAGAAAATTCAAGCCCACTTTTGTAAAAGTAGTCTCCCCTCCAACACACACACCTCCCGTTTTTAGACTAATAAAAACTGTAAGAGGGAAGGAACGTGTGTTTCATCTCTTGAATTTCTCATGGTTGCTGTTGTAAAATTCTCTGAACAGGGGAGATGCATCAAGCCTATTTTATCTCTGCACTGTTGTTAGAGCCTGTCGTGAAAAATGTGATGAATATCATCTATGACAGAGAGCTGAAAGCCTCTCTTTATTCTTCATAATGTGCTATTTCTATATACTTGTTCTTTGACTGGTTATGCTGTTTTTTCGGAAGGGAGAGTTGGCTTTACACAGAGATAAATTGTAGCTACTATGAATGTGAAGAACAGAATTTACCACCCCCTAAATATGTCACTTTGGCAGAAGGATTATTTTGAGTAAAAGGCAATCAAAACCCAACAGATTCAGGAAAAGCTAGTTTCCTCCCCCTTTACTGCCTAAATTTACATTGGAAAGGGGGCCTATACCACGAAGAGAACTATTACCAGAGATACCTTTTTAACCTCATCTGCATAACAGGGCAACCTTTGTTTTCCAAATATCTCCTCTGCCTTTCTGTGAATGGATGCCCTCCTCTTTGTGTCCACAGACTTACTTACTCTTTTCTTAGCCCAGGATGTTAATAAGCCTCAATCACCTGGCTGCCCTTTGAGTCTTCATATCATTATGGAACTCCCGTAAGTATGTAATTAGATGTGTTTTTCTCCTATTAATCAGTCTTATATAATTTAATTATTAGACCAGCAAAAGAACCTAGAAGAAAAAAAGGGGGAAATTTTCCACCCCTATAAATGAATCTTAAAAAAAAAAAAAATTAACAACATGAGTTTACTAGCTCTAAAAGAAACCCAGTTCTCTCAGTCAAAGCAAGGTTTTTAAAATCCCCTGCCAATTCATTGGAGAAATATTAAATTCATCTTTCTGTTTTTCATATTACAAAAGGAGTCTAAGTCTGGATGAACAGCCTGCACTGTGTAAATCATTTCCCTAATCTAGGCTCTTGAGTATCTGATTGAAGTAATGAAATTTAAAGGTAGGTGTTTAAAAAAAAAAAAAATTGTGTTTACATATTCCCAAGACTGTAATTAATTCTTTCATCACATCTGTTTAACCTGCTCACCATTGCCAGCATGTCAAAGAGATGGAAAACATGGGAAAGATATAATTTCTTAATAAAATGTGGTGTACACATTTTCTTGGAAATATGGCTGCCTTTCAAAAAAACAATGAATCCATATTTTGTCTTGATTTTTCTCCAGCAGGCCTAATTTACCACGTCAGTCACATGCTGTTCTCACTAGAAGACTTCCAGAGATTTCAAGTAAGGTTTTTTTTAAGATCTGTTTTGTTTTGAATTATTTGCATTTGCATGCCCATTTAAAAATTAAATATATTTTGGGTCAAGTCCTTAAGGATACATGAAAGGCAAAATCATTTCTGAATAATAATTTTGAGATGCAGAAGTTTGTATGGCCTAGAAAAAACAAATCATTTCTTAATTCTGGGTAAAGCTTATTGTTTTGCCGATTTCAAATGCTTGGTACACTTTGTGGAAAGCCTGAAGGCAAAACTGAGGGATTAATATATTCTTTCCCTCCCTCTCCCTCCGCCCTTCACTTTCCATTCACTCAACCCCAATAAACATTCCAAGAGGTTATGATAAGTTGATAAGTGTTGGAAACTAAGAACAAAATGTTTGCTTTTTTTCTGTAAAAGAATCTATTTATTTATTTATTTTTATTGTTTTTTGACAGAGAGAGAGAGAGAGAGAGACAGAGAGAGAACTGAACTGGGGGAGCTCCCAGTTCAGCATATGGTTCCGCACGGGCCGGGGTCGGGATTCGATCCCTGGTCCCTGGCGCTGCAAAGTGAGCGCTTAACCCACTGAGCCATCCCGGCTTCCCCTGTAAAAGAATCTAAAAATAATCATTTGGCTTTATCTGTCCTGTGAGAGAATGTCCACTTTTCACTTTACTACCAGTCTCATTTACATTATAAAAATGACCAGCAGTTTACCCATTTTATCAAACAATCTCTGCTGCTTTCTAAACAAACATTCCAGATACTCTGAGCGTTCTTTCTTCAGTCTTTCTCCTTTCCTAACTGCCCTTGATGTCTTGCTTGAGGTCTTAACTCTCATCTAATTCACCTGGCTCAACCTGTCTCCACAATTAGGCTAGGATCCACTTGGCTCTATACATAGTTGTTGCAACATCGTAGACTATACTCCCTATGCTGTACTTTATATCCTCATGACTATTTTGTAACTAACAATTTATACTTCTTAACCCTTCATCTATTTCACCCTGTCCCTCAAACACCCCCCCCCCTTTCATCTGGCAATCAGTTTGTTCTCTGTATCTGGGTCTGTTTCTGTTGTGTTTACTTATTTAGTTCTTTAGATTCTACATATAAGTGAGATCATATGATATTTGCCTTTCTTGGTATTGTTTATTTCACTTAGCATAATATCCTCTAGGACTAGGTCCATCGTGTTGTGGCAAATGGTAAGATTTTGTTCTTTTATAGCCAAGTAACATTCCACTGTGTAATATATATGTACCACTTCTTTATCCAATTGTCTATTGATGAGCACTTGAGCTGCTTCTATATCTTGTCTATTATAACTGGATCTGCAATGAACATAGGGGTGTATGTATCTTTTTAAATTAATGTTTTCAACTTTGAGTAAATACCCAGAAGTAGAATTTCTAGGTAATAAGGTAGTTCTATCTTTAATTTTTTTAAGGAACCTGCAAACCATTTTCTATCATGGCTGCACCAATTTGCAATCCCACCCACATTATATGAGGGTTCCCATTTCTCTGCATCCTTCTTGACACTTGTTGTTTGTAAGTATATTTTATGATTAAAGAGTTTTCTTAATGTTTCCTATTGTAAGAATAATATGCATTGACCTTATCAAAATGAGAAAATAATGAAAATTCTTCAAGAAGAATAAAAGCAGTTCATGGTTTGAGTATTATTATTATTACTCCATTTTCTGCGAAAGACTCATATTCTTTGCAGACACATCAGGCAAAATAGTATTTTGAAATACACTGATAAGGTACAGTACTTACCTGTTGTCCACTGCTCCTAGTATTGGTCTGGCCCTTCTTCTAGGTTAAGAGGTGCTGGTAATATTAATCTCTTTGGGAAGACTACCCAGTTGTTAACTGAAATAGAGTTAAGGGATGCTGCTTTATGGTCATTCATCTCTTATTATTTGTGCCATCACTCTTTTGTGAAAATCAATTTTCCACACAAAATTTAAGCATTTATAGTAATGACTCTTGAAAATGAAGCCTAAGTATGGGAGATGCTGTTAAGGTTGGGGAACACATGGATAGTAAATTAATTTTCCTCACATAGACAAAATATAAATTTATCTTGAAGACTTGGAATAAATATAATCCTGATGATTTTATGCAGCATGTTATTGTGGGCCCTATGACTGCTAATGGATAAGTGGATAGTTCGATGAGGAGACAGGTCTTGGCTGCATATATCTCTCACAACAAACTCCTAGGATTCTTTCACGAATCATTACTTTGAAGAGTGAAATGTCAAAAGCAATGTTAATGTTAATATTGTTAAGGAAAAAAAAATCTGTGATTGACTTTGAAAGTACTCTTTTGATTACAGTGTATAAATTAATTTCATTTATACAAATTTCTTACATTGTCAAAACATAACGGCCAAGCAATACCAAATTAGGAGAAAACTGATGGGCAAGAATAGGACATCTAATAGGACCAGCGATTAAGGCAACATATTTCTGAGTTTAAACATATAATTCAAATATCAGTGACCTAAAATTCCAGGCAATAATTACTACTATTGCAGTTACAGACAAAAAGACATATAAGAGCTAATTTAATATCAACAAATTAACCCTAAGATGAACCACTATCTGTAGAATGGGCATAATGAACTCATGAGGAAAACAATTATATTTGTTTTGTACAGTAAAATTTCTCAATTTAGGGAATTTGTAACAAATGAGTAAGGGGAACCAAGATTTTGCTACCCTGAAGCTACTTTTTGATATATTGATTTTAAGCTGTTTATTAAAAAACATGACTCAGAAAGAACCTTTGGCCCTTCCCCCTTTCCTACCCAAGAGATTCAGATAGAAAACCTGCTAAAGGAAGGCTTCCTGGGCTTAATCACCTTAAGAATCTTTATCCTACCATTAATCAGGAAGACTCCAAGCCTGTTAAATAGATAACCTCTGTTTCCATTGTTTCTGTGTTGCCTCGCAAGAATTTTTCTGTCAGATATTTTCTGCTCTTTCTCAATTACAAATAAATTGCTCATTCTCATTTCTGAAATCTAATACCCCCATCCCCTACTTTGTTTTTCTTTGTCCAAAATGTCTCATATACTCAGTTGTTGCCTCACTGTGAAATTTTTATGCTTATGTGACTTTCTCATGTGCAAATATTAAACATTTTATTTTCTCCTGCTAATTTGTCTCTGTTAATTTGATAATTGGCCCAGCTAGAAAAACTTAGAAGGTGAAAAGAAAGGTATTCACTTCTTTTAGCCCCTGGATTAGCCCAATGGGAGTACCCTGTATATTTAAGGAACACCATGGCTATCCTTTTTCTTGTTTAAACTTCTTTGTAAGTTATTGACTAATCACTTTTTTGGTTGATAATTCCTGTATCTTATTCTAAAGATTTATTTTTATTGTTTTTGACAGAGAGAGAAAGACAGAGACAGAGAGAATGGGGAGGGCCCAGAACAGTCTCCATAGTTGCACATCATTGGTTTTTCCACATAGTTTCATTCCACAGGTGGGAGCGGGGCTGCACAGGGCAGGAACTGGGCCGGGGTCTCACCCTGGTGAGAAATGAACTGGAGGCACTCCCCAGTTCAGCATATGGGTCCACACGGGCCGGGGCCGGGATTCGATCCTCAGTCCCCAGGGCTGCAAAGTGAGTGCTTAACCCACTGAGCCATCCCAGCTTCCCCTGTATCTTGTTCTAAAGACTTAGCCAAGATAAATTGGGAGAGTTGTGTTAAGTAACCTCTGGTATATTTGTCAATTCTTTTCAGTGATTATATATGTGTATTCTCTAAAAAGAGAAGCAATTGATCAGATAATGAATGACAGGTGTTAAGTAACCAATTCCTTTAGGTTTTAAACTAAAAAAAAAAAAAAAATCAAGACACCCGTGTTTCCCCCTCCAGGAAACCAGCTTGTTCCCTGTGTGGGGGCTAAAAAAAAGAATTACGGTAATACTTTTTCTCTCACCTTCTAAGTTCTCCTAGCTGGGACTATAATCAATTTAACAGAGACAGATAACAGGAGAAAATCAATGTTTTAATACATGAGCATGGGGAATTGACACAGGCATAAAAATTCCAAAGATAGTGAGGTAACATTGGGTATATATGACATTTTTGGACAAAGGAAAGGAGAAGGTAGGGTATTAGATTTCAGAAGTGAGAATGGGTGATTTACAACTAATTCAGGGAAGAGTTGAACATACATTGCAAGAAAATCTTTGCCAGGCAACTCAGAAACAATGGGCCACAGGGAGTACCTAACTAACAAGGCAGCTGCCTGATGTCCTTATTTACCATACTTAATGCAAATTAGATTCTCTGTGAATCTCATATACAGGAGTGTCTCTCTGAGTCTTGTCTCTTAATAAACAGCTAAAATCAGTATCCCAAAATGGCAGCTTCAGAGGGATCAAACTCTGGTTTCCTACTCCACCTTCTTGTAGAAGGTGGAGTAGAAGCAGTCCATTCTGGCCTGGATCTGGTGTCTGAAGCAACTGCAGGGGAACCAAGATTCTGCTCCACAGTGTTATTTGATCAGATGAAGTAAAGCAAGCATACAGGCCCATGGGCTGCTCCTGCTGAATCTTTCACAAGTGTTCTGAAAGCCCGAGAGGTCAGGGTAGGAGACTGAGATTCTACGATATGAATATATCCACTTGATATTGAAGGCTTACATAGGAAAAGCAACTGTCAATTGGTACACGATAGAAGGAAGTATGGGTGGTACTGGGGTGCTAAAAAGGCTCAGGTGGTGTCAGGGAATGACATTCTAGAATGGGTGGCAGGTAGGACTATACAAGAAGCATGAGAGAAGAGGAAACCCCATCTAGGATTTTTTAGGCTCTGACACTGCTGTCTTTCTTGTTCGTTTGAATATTTTATTCATCTCTGGATCATAGATTCTGTCCTAAGAGCTGAGGTAAAATAAAATGAAACATAAAAAAGTCCAACTGGTAAAATTTCCTCCGGAATTCTCTGAACTACTTGGCTTAGTAAAACTTAAATATGATAGTTTGTAAAGTTAGGCAATGCTTCACTACCTATCTAGCTATAATTTGCTTGAGTCTCAGCAGACTCAAGGGAAAGATCTGAAACTTTGTTTGCAGTTGGAGTTCAGACATGTGAGGGCTTTCCAGAAAGTATCCAGCCATGTACCTGTGTTCATTATATCAACAATGGCTGGATGTTTTTCAGACAGCCCTTGTATGGTAACCGGGTTTAAATGAGGGCAATAGGGCAGGATTGCAAAAGAAACAATAAAACACCTTAAAGGAAAAAAGCTAATGAGAAAGAAGTTCTTCATAGTGGACCAGACGTAAAAAAAAAAAAGAAAAAGGTTTAAAAAAAGGGGCACAGTGGAGCCAAACACGAGTATAGTATGAAACTGGACTTGAATTCATCCTGACCTAATGCTCAGAGGTCCTAGGTATGTGCTGGGGAAAAATAAAGGCTATGTGATTGTGGGATGAGAAAAATGATGGGATGATATACTGACTAAATATATATAGATTGGAAAATATGCAAGAATATCAGTGAACTCAAGAGCCAAGCACAGAGGTTCCTAAGGTTTTGGAGGTCAATATCAGGTACCGGTAAGCACAGTGCCAGAGCATGACTGGGGTTAATTGGGGCAGCAATAGAGTGTAGAAACATCATGGTGCAGCTACTGATATAAAGAAAAGGAGGAAGCTGAGATTCAGTCAAGTTAACTAAAGTATTGATAAAAATGTTAAATTGACCAAAGATTCACAAGCTATTGGGAGTCTTTTTTATGGACATACAATGTATTGTTTAAAAACAGACAGGGAGTGTATTTAGTCTACTAGGGTTTCCCTAAAAACATACCACAGACTGTGTGACTTAAACAACAGAACTTTATTTTCTCACAGCTCTGGAAGCCTAAAGTCCAAGGTCAAGATTCCATTGGCAGCCTTTTATTCTGTGTTCAAATAGAATGAGTGAGCCCTGATGTCTCTTTAACTTCTGATAAGGACACTAGTCCTATTGGATTAAGGCTCTCCCTAATGATCTCATTTTAACTTAATTACCTCTTTAAAAACCTATCCAAATATAGTCAAATATTGAGTTACTAGGGATTAGGACTTGGACAAAACAACAATAAAACCAGAAATAAGGATACTGTGAAATGGTAGGAAATGTCTGCTTGCTACCTATATTTAATTATTGGTTCAGTATTTGCCTCCTTTGGAGGATTTATATGCCCTTGGTGTTGTTCTGCTGCCAGTACCACTTTGTCACCTTTCTGATTATCAGTATGATCTTCATTAGTCCTTCATCTCCGTACAGATCTACTCACCAGCCCAAGTGTCTCAACAATGCCAGACCTATAGCATTGATAACTGAATTTTAGTGTCAAGTGAAAGAGCAGTCTTCATCAATGTAAAAATGATATTCTAATCTAACCTCTAATCCTTGGTGCCCACGTGCTATAACCTCAGCTCATGTCCCAAGATTCCATGTTGGTCCGATTATATCACTCTCAGCAAAAAGTAATTCTTGTGATGCAGTTAAAAGACTAGGTACAGACTAATCAGCCTTTTAACTATGTTTGGGCATTTTCAAGGCCAGTCTGCTTTTGAAATGGCTCTTTTAAAGACCAAATGGGGAAAAGCCAAGAACTCTGGGCAATACTTCAAAAGTCAACAGCTGCTCTGCACTCCCAGTCAATCCCAATTTGCCACTTGGCTGCTTACTGATGAGCTGCTTGTAGGAGCGTTTGATAGCAACATAGTAGATTCCCTAGTTCACCCATTGGCTTGTCAAGCTTTGGGCAGATATCTGGTATACCAGAAGTTTGGCTTCTCGACAAAACAGCTTGTTATAAGGGAAAGAGTATTCGTTTGGAAGTCAAGAGACCAGTTTCAAATTTGAACTGTCCCTAATTACATATACGGTGTTGGGCAAATAACAATGTATCTAGGCCTTAGAGGATTTTTTGTTTTGTTTTTTTGCTGTTGTTATTGCTGTTAATATTTTATTATGGGAATTTCAAACATGTATAAAAATAGAAAGAATAATATAATGAATTCCATGTACCTATTATCTACTTTCAACAATTGTCCATTTTTATTTATGCCCCTGCTCACCTGATGGATTATTGTAAAACAAATCCCAGACTCTTATTATATCCATAAATATTTTAGAGGGTATCTCTAAAAGATTAGAACTATTTTTCTTTAAGTCACAGTAATATTAGATACTAAATATCCAGACAGGATCCAAAAGAGGTCAAGAAAATTCAATCATTGAAATGTTTCTTAAATCTATTTTACACTACAGATTCTCTCTCTCTCTCTCTCTCTCTCTCTCTCTCTGTCTCTCTCTGTCTGTCTGTCTCTGTCTGTCTGTCTCTCAGCTATATTACTTCTCATTATTTCTGGTACTAATTTTTGGTAAGAATGCTTCTGAGGTGGTATTGTGTACTTGCATTATAAAACATGTAGTGTCTAGTTGTTTATCCTTCTGAGTTCTGAGTAGCCATTGATAATCAATGGTCAATTAACCATTATTTCATAAGGGGTTGCAAAATGATGACAAGATAATTCTATCATGCCTCCTGCATTTATTTGCCATTGTAATTCTATAAGCAGTAACTTCCTTTTGCAAACTACATACCATAAACTATTAACTGGAACTCAAGCAATTGGCACTCTCTAGCAACCAGAAAAAAAAAAAATCAAGAAATAATATTATATTATTACATTTATCTGGTATGGCTGCTGATTAAGTGAGAGTCTACTGTATTTGGTTACCCTGAAGTATAAATATATAAGAAAGGCAGGATAAATGCTTGAAACTTCCCTCTGTATGTTTTAGAAAATAATTTTTGTGTAAAAGAGCAATGAGATTTTTTGTTGTTTAAGATCAGTGTACACTTCTGGGTTTAAATATTTTGATGTGCTTTAATCCATTCCAGTTATTACTCTTTTTTTCTGCCCAAGTTGGCTAGAGGGAACCTCTTCTATTTGCTTAATAAGGAAAGAACACATACAAAATTTTATATATTCTCAGAAGACATGATGAGCTATGTAAAAAATCCAAAATGATTTATAAAACACTCCTGGAACAAATAAGCGATTATAGCAAGATTTTAGGTATAAGATTAATATACAAAAGTTAATCACTTCCCTATATACCAGCAATGAAAAAGTAAAATTTGACATAAAAATTGCAGTACCATTTATATTAACATCCCCAAAATGAAATAGTTATAGATTTAACAAAATACGCACAAGGTCTATATGAGGGAAACTACAAAATTATGATGAACAAAAATCAAATAACAACTAAATAAATGGGGTGATAGTTCATGTTTACATATGGGAAGACTCAATATTGTAAAGATGTTAGTTGTTCCCAACTTGATCTATAGATGGACTGCAATCCTAAACAAAATCCCAGCAAGCTGTTTTATGAATATCAACAAACTGATTCTAAAGTTTTATGAAGAGACAAAGGTCCCAGAATATTCAACACAAAATTGAAGGGGAACAAAGTTAGAGGACTGCACTACCTGACATCAAGACTAATTATAATTTAAAACTTTATGCTGGGAAGGACAGTGTCAACAAAATGAGAAGAGAATCTACAAATGGGGAGAAAATGTTTGCAAAAGATACATCAGCTAAAGGATTGTTATTCAAAATATACAAAGAACTCTTAAAATTCAACAATAAGAAAATAGCCTGGGATGCTGAAATAGCTCAGTGGTTGAGCTCTTGCCTCACAATCACAAGATCCAGGGGTTTGACTCCTGGCTCTGGCCCTTGGAAACCCATATGCTGAACTGCAGCACAACTGGCAACCACCAAGATGACTCAGTAGCAAAGGTTCTTGCCTCCCATGCAGGAGACTCCTGGTTCGGCTTCTACCCTTCCCAACCGCACGTTCACCTGTGTAGAATGAAACCGTGTCACAACTAATGCTGTACAAGTATGGAGACTGCTCTGGGCCCTCCCCCCTTCTCTGTCTCTGTCTATCTCTCTCTCTCCTCTCAAAACAATAAAATAAATCTTAAAAGAAAAGAAATAACCCGATTTAAAAATATAGGCTGAAGAAGGAGGAGAAATAAAACATACCTGGCAAGAAGACAAAGCAAAAACAACAATACACACCTCTTTCTCTGCAGTGCTGAAGGTTGAATGTGGGGCCAGACACAAATCCATGAGACTTTTCTTTGGTGTTCTTTTTATTTTAAATTTAAAAAGCTATTATAATAACACAAAAATTTTAATTCATCAAAAAGTCAAATTGTGATGACAACCCTATTTAAATAAAGCCTGAATAGATAAAAATAAGTACAGGTTTTATAATTTTGAAAGTACTCTTACGGTATTCAGAAAAATGTATGTACTTATGCATAACATCTCCATTCTTAGTGATTCTGGATAAATGATGTGTGACTGTAACTTCCTCCTTGGTTAAATTATAAGCTATTAGTTCTTACAGCAAGATTGAACATGTGCCATTTTCTATCAAGTCCAAGATAAATGACCAATGTATTTAGAGTTAAGCTTTCTGTATTTGAAAAGAAGACAACAACCTTGAACCATCACTAAATCCCAGAGAGGAAGACTTATGTATCACATAGTCTAACTATCACTGAGTCAAAGGCAATGGAATTTGTAATATATTACGATATTTGAGGCTATATGGAGCTCTTTAAATGTCCTCTATGGTTCGATACTATTAACTCCCAATATATCCAGTTGATGCATCCTGTCATCAACCTGCCAGGAAACCTTTGGAGAGCTATTTGTCCCTGGATGCAAATCAAGTATCTACCCTAACTGTTAAAAATATTGTGTTAGGCTAAACGACTGAGCTATCTTTGACAGTACTGCCAAGTGAATTATGACAACTTTGGACCCTGGGGCAGGATTACCAAAAAGAATAAGGAAAATCTGTTTTTTCTAGTTACTGACCTTACGTAGAACTAATGCATCATTCTTTCTGTTATGAATCCTAGTTGAGGTCCAAGGCTCTTCCACTCTTTTGCATTGGAACTTAACAACGTACAGTCGTCATTTATCCTGTGTGTGACTTGAAGAGGCTTATACTTAAACTTTGGTGCACAACATTATTTAGGAACCGCAGCAAAGTTCAGACTTAGTAGAAAGAAGAGAAAAAAGTAGGAGGCTGACTTACCTGTGTTCAATGTACTAGGCTCCTAGCCTTCTAATGTGGGAAAATAATATCAATCTTTTGGGACTGTTGTAAAAGTTAATGGGGAAATTAAGTGCCTGGCATATTATAGGCATTCATTTAAAAAAGGAAAGAAAGAAAAGACTCCTCCTTCTCTCTCTGTCAAAAAACAAAATAAAAAATAATTAATTAATTTAAAAAAGAGGGGGTAGCGGGATGGCTCAGTGGGTTAAGCACTCATTTTGCAGCCCTAGGGAGGGAGGATTGAATCCCAGCCCTGGCCCTGTGGAGACCCATATGCTGAACTGGGGTGTGCTCCTAGTTCAGTTCTGACTGGAACCCATGTGGGAGGCTCCCGGCCCAGTTCTTGCCCTGCGCAGCCCCACGCCAACCTGTGCAGTGAAACCATATTGGAAACTAATGTTGTACAACTATGGAGACTGCTCTGGGCCCTCCCTCTCTCTGTCTGTCCATCTTTCTCTGTCAAAAAACAGGAAAAGGAAAAGAAACAGCTTTTAATATTATTACCTAATAACAGGCTCCTTCTAAAATTGCTATGAGGACAAATAGATGAAAACAATTACATATAAGACAATGGGGCCAATAACTGGGAAATGCGTAACCTACCTGGAAGCATTAAAAAAAAAAGGCAACACAATCACAAATAACAATAAGAATGATTATTAAATCCACTGTGTCAACCAGACCAACCATATCTGTCCATTTGGGCTCTAAAGATTAAAATTCTTTCTAATGGATTTAGGAATAGTCATCAGAAATTACTTTGCCTTTGGGCAACTTTATATCCCAGACATGTCAAAGAGGCTTTTAACGTTTGGGGTTTTGTTTTGTTTGTTTGTCTGTTTTTGCTTTTTTTTTTATAAATGAAGAGTGTCTAAATTTATTTTAAGTTTTTCTTCACTCCCTGGACCAACACAGTAAATCTCCACATCTCAACTTTGTTTCCCCTGCTCTCCTGCTGATTCGGAAGACGCGATCACTTGGGTATTTATGAGCAACATGTTCAGTTCTCTGTCTGACTACCTGAATCCCTGGAGAAGTCAACAGAAACAGAACAGAAAGGAAACAGAGACTGTGTGTCATTTCCCCCAACCTTCCGCTGCCTTGTGGTTTTCATCACCTCTGAGGCACATGAACTATGTAAATGGCATTGACTTCTCTGACACAAAGACTTTATTTTTAGTTTTCTTGAATTTCTTTATATTTTAGCATTCCTCTACATGGTGTTTTAGGAAATTTTTGAAAAAGACAAAGATCTTGCCCATGGTGGGAAAAACTGCTTAAAATTACTTTGGTTTTTAGCGTTATTTCCAAAAAAAAAAATGTTTTTCTTTCTGCTACTCTTGGGGAGATTACTTTCTTGCAAAAGATGGGTTTTCTGAAAAGTTTCCATTGGCAGTAGTCCAATGCCATAATTACTTTAAATTAGACCCTCAAGTGTTTCCCTTTCTCTTTCTTAGGGCCACCAACTATTCCTTCCTCTGAGTGTTAGATTCAGTTTAACTCAGCAAGTTTCCAGAAGCAGCCCACAAGGCTACAGAATAAAGACTCTAGAACTTTAACCTTGAAAGATGCTGTTAGGACTTGTCATTTTAGATGCTGAGCACTGCCATCACTGAATTCCCAGTGTTAAGTGTGGGGGCACACGGGAGGCCAGAGTGTTTGTGGAGAGAGGAGTGGCAGGGGCCTCACGAAGACTTGTTGACAAGAAGGCGCTATTTTCCAAAGTTTTGTATTGCTGGTAAGGAATTCTAGGCAGGTGTATAAAATTATTACCCCAAAATCTAGCTGAAGATAAAATCTTGATGAGATCAAATAGTCTAAAATGACGCATAATTGAAGACTACCGTGCTAGCTCAATAAGATGAAAATATTTGCACTTTCCCAGAATTTATTTCACCCTCCAAATATATTTATAACAGTACAATTTTATAATCTGTCATATGTATACAAATCTATCAGGTATAATTATTTTAATTCTACTTAATTCTTTTAACCAATGTTTAAAAAGAACCTTCATAATCAGAGGGAAACAGCAGGGGCCTGAGAGCTTCCTCAGCTCCACTCCATGCCAAACTTTCACCGCCCTGCCTCACCTCACCCCAAATCAAACACTTGGGTTCTAATTAAGACAAAAAATATCTCTAACCAAAGATCTAAACTTTATGAAACAGGGACATTTTAAAAGGCAGAATATCGTGGGTGCCGCAGATGAAATTCCAACCTTGCTCCTTGGATTTGCTTGGCTGAAAATTGCTTTCTCTTCTTGCCTGGAAAGAAGAAATCAGATGTGATTCTCAGACCTGCTTTCAGGCATTTTGTTCAGGAGTGTCTCAGTCCTTCACTGTGTATTCCTCTAGATTTTGCCTTTCTTTTGAATTTTGTAGCTCAGTTGCCTTTTGGTTGAGTATAGTTGCTGATAATTTGAAGATGTCTTTGGATCCCTGTGATTTGGCAATTAAAATGTACCGGTATTAAGTGGGTCTCTTAGTCCTGCCGTGCAAAGGTGATGAAATTTTTGTAATCTATTTAGAGGCCACACGATTTAAGATAATTCTAATCACATGTCTTCTCACCTTACATATAAAAACCTGTAAGCTATTTTATAGAGGCTAAATATGAAATAAAGAGTGACACCACAGTATTTCTTAACTTGTTATCAAGACCACAGTATTTTAACAGGAATGATGATCCAAATGCAAATATCCATTCTCTTTCTAGAACATCTATGCAGTAAAGAATGAATTGAGTACATGATTTTTTATTTCTGGAGTGCTAGTGCTAGTAATGCATGAGCTACAAGAAGCAAGCATTAATCTATCTAGCGGCTAAGAAATGAAATGTCACTTAAAGGAACTTGTTCTTGCCAGCCCACTCTTTCATGGCATTCTCCATCAAAAAGCAGAGAAAAAAATAATTTCTTTTCCACTTGCTTTATATCATAGCACATCGACCCTCTTTTGTGTGTTCTGATTTAGTTCCTGCATAGAGTGTACAGAAGCTTCAGTGTTTCAAGGATGCCTCATTTGATTTCATTTTTCACATGAAAAAGGTGATTTTTTTTTTTTTTTAAGAAAAGCAAAGGTGCAAAAGAAATATTTCTTCAAAAGAACATTTTTTCTAATTTTGTTTCTCAGTAGCTGTTGTATTTCTGGGTTGGCTCTGGGTATTGATTGGGCAGTGTCACAAGGGTGTAGATGTGTGAGTGTGTGTGTGTGCGCGCACGCACACGTGCGCACATGCACTTGATCAGTTCTAGTCACTCAAATTTTTGTATGAATTATTTTCCTGGTAAATTGAGATCACAAATTTTAGGTTAATTAAGATCACAAGTAATATTAATAATAAGAGAGCACTTATATAATAGGTGACTCAAAAGCCTGAGCACTACTTGTTTAGTTTTAAAAGGCACTGCTAATTTTTTGTATTTCTCTGCAAAATAATAGACAATACCATTTCTTTTCTGGTAGGAATGTATTTTTTAGTAATATACTTATTCACAAAAGTCTGAATTTAAAGAACAACCTTGCTTTCAATAAACTGTAATAGTTTTTTAAAGTATTTGTTCAAAATACTTTTGACTTTAAGGAAAAGATTATAGAAACCCACCATGCTATTGTCTATGTTGGTGAAACAAAACTATGAACTTTTTTTTTTCCACACATGTGTCTTCCTATAATTAAACATATGGTTACATCTAAATAAAGAAAACATCTCGGGAAAGCTGGGATGGCTCAGTGGGTTAAGCGCTCGCTTTGAAGCCCAGGGCCTGAGGATCGAATCCCAGCCACGGCCCATGTGGACCCACATGCTGAACTGGGGCGTGCCCCCAGTTCAGTTCTTGCTGGGACCTATGTAGGAGGCTCCCGGCCCAGTTCCTGCCCTGCGCAGCCCTGTGCCTGCCTGTGGAGTGAAACTATATGGAAAACTAATGTCAACTATGGAGACTGCTCTGGACCCTCCCTCTTCTCTCTCTCTCTCTCTCTCTCTCTCTCTCTCTCTCTCTCTCTCTCTGTTTCTCTCTGTCAAAAATCAATAAAATAAATTAAAAAAAAGAAAACATCTCCTTTGTTGGACATCACTTAGGGATTTACTCTTCTAAATGGTAGTACTTTCCTGGGTAAATGAGGTTTTTTCCTTTGGCTAACAAAGATTTTTTCAAATGTTTCTTTTAAATATTACCAAAAGGTCCCTCTTTTCTCAAAAGAGCAATGTTAAACATAATTTAATCTTTTATTTCTTCTTTAAGATTTATTCTGTAGTTTTGAGAGGAGAGAAAAGCGGGAGGGCCCAGAGCAGTCTCCATAGTTGTACAGCATTTATTGTGACAGTTTCATTCCACACAGGTGGATGTGGTGCCATGTGGGACCGGAACCAAACTGGGGCCTCCCATTTGGTAGGTAAAGCCTTTGCTGCCAAGCCATCCCGGTGGTTACCATCCCGGACCTCTTGATTGCAAGGCAAGCGCTCAACCACTGAGCTATCGTGGCATCACCTATAATTTAATCTTTGAATCATAGTCTAATCTCTCCTTTGTAAATGTGGGCCAATACTTAATTCACAAATATTTTCAGTATTTTAAAATACCATATGTCATCATTACAAACACCACTGGCTTTATTTACTTTTCTATTGGCAGATCCATTGAGTCAGCTGAGGCTTATAAAGTTATCTACTGGTAGTCTAAGAGTTAGTCACCGTGCACAGGTGCTTCCTGGAGGAAATTTGAGGAGGGGGTGTAGAGGAGGAGCTTTGTCATGCAAACTAACCTCTCCGTGTGACATCGTGCTTACAGCAGAATTTACCTCTTGTAGCTGGGTCACTCTCCTATGGCCTCTCTGCCGCTCTTGGCCATTGTACTGCTGTTATGGTCTAGAAACCAGAAAGCTGAGCCTGTTAGCATTCTGGAGAGCAGGACCTGATGAAGAGTGAGGACTTGCTTGTGAGTAAGCAGCTTAACAGATGAGAGGGTGGCATTGGGGTATTAATGAGGCCTATGAGGATGGTGAGCCTTCCTTTTCTCTTCTGTCCCACTCTTAACTGAGTTCCAGTTAGCCAAGATAGTCAGCTAAGCAACCTTTACATTAAAAAATACCTTACAGGACCTTTGATTGGATATTGACTCAGGAGGGATAGTAAAAAATAAATAAGACCATCTTAAAGGAAACTTGTTTTGACAGCAGAATCTTGAAAGTAAAGCGTAACTCTATCCCGCTTATTCAGCATCTCCTTCCCTTAAAAATATTAGGCCCCTTGAGAGGAGACTCCTCAAAGCTCAGGGCCTTGTTGCTCTTCTATCCCAAAACAAAAGACTAGTTTTTAAACTTAATCACTTTTTGATTCTCCATAATATATTAAAAAAAAAAAGATAATAGTAAAAAACAAAACATTTTGGTTGCTCTAACAGGAAATAACTGTCTTCCTTTAAGAAGGGAAGCTGGGGCATGCTGGGATAGCGCAGCGGTTGAGTACTTGTCTTGTAATCATGAGATCTGGGGCTTGATTCCCAGATCCGGCCCATGCAAACCAACATGCTGAACTGTGGCGCAACTGGTAACCACAGGGATGGCTCAGCGGCCATGGTACTTGCCTCCCTTAAGGGAAGCCCCGGGTTCGGTTCCCACCCTACATGGTCTCATGTCCACCTGTGTGGGAGGAAATCATGTCACAACTAATGACATACAACTATGGAAACTGCTCTGGGCCCTCCCTCCTTCTCTCTCTCTTTCTGTCTCTCACCTTCTTTCAAACAATAAAAAAAATCAAAAAAATCTTAAAGAACAAGGGAAGCCATCCCTCTCCCATTTTTCAAAATTTGAATATAATTTGTTTTGTTTTTAATTTTTACAGGTGTGTGTTCCTCAATGGTGAATTTCTTCACATGCCTTTCAATACCTTCTGTCCATAGAGAAGTCACTTACTCAAGTCAATACTTGTCATCCTTAAGGTAAGATATCTGAGATCCTATTACAGGACTGGTTTTGATGAAGTAGTATATCCTATTTTTAGCCTCTCAGCACTGACTTCTTATTTTTATTTTTGTATTTAGTATTTTTTAATTGTTTTTGACAGAGAGCAACAGAGAGAAGGGGGAGGGCCCAGAGAAGTCTCCATAGTTGTATGTCATCAGTTTTCTGTATAGTTTCACTCCACAGGTGGGCGCTTGGCCTCCCAGGGCAGGAACTGGGCCAGGGGCCCTCCCACATGTGAGGCACGCCCACTGGGGGGCACACCCCAGTTCAGCATATGGGTCCACATGGGCCAGGGCTGGGGCGGGGATACAATCCTGGGATCCCTAGCCCCAGGGCTGCAAGACGAGCACTCAACCCACTGAGCCATCCCAGCACCACTAGCACTGACTTTTTAAAGTAGTCTTTTAACTTATTTTTATACAATGTGGAATAGATAATATTGGAGTCAGAGTCAGAAAACTGGGAAATTCCTATGACAATCAATGAAATAAAATGTGTGAAATGCCTTTGAACATGTGATGTATTATTCTTTGATATATAAAGAACTTTTAATTTAGGGCTCATTATATTAGGCCCTGTTCTAGGCACTGGGGACCCAACAATGAGCAAAACAAAATCCAGGCATACCTAAGAGATATTGTGGGTTCAGTTCCAGAACACCACAATACAACCACTGCTCACTCAATGACCAGTTCTCCAGCACACAGAACCCCTCTTCTCTGTCTGTGTGAATCTCAGGAATTGTATTGTTTCTGCAGTTGGTTAGTATTCACTACGTGCAGCGTTTACAATCATGCAACACTATGTAGTTTGTTTCTAAGTGTGGTGTTGCATGATATCTATTGAAAATACATACTCTGTGGCACCACAACACATTACAACATATCTGTCTTTAAGCTCCTCACTTATCGACCAATTTGCTTAATGGAATTCAGTTGTTAAGTGAGGAGTGCCCTTGAAGTGAGTATCACAATAATGCCAGTCAAAATCTTTTTTGTTGGTAGAGTGTCTTGTCTTCAATCTGTAAGAAATGGAATATCTGGGAAGCATAATAAAGTGAAGTCCAGTATTTCAAGTTATGCCTGTATTAGTCCTCAGAGAGCTTTCATCAAGCTTGGCCAGGACCCCATGTGGCCCAGGATGGCTTTAAATGAGTCCCAACACCAATTTGTAAACTTTCTTAAAATGTGATGTGATTTTTCTGCAACATTTTTTTTAGCTCGTCAGTTATTGTTAGTGCTAGTATATTTTATTTGTGGCCCAAAATAATTCTTTTTCTTTCCATGTGGCCCAGGGAAGCAAAAGGTTGGACACCTCTGGCTTAAATTTTAAGGAAACAAGTCAATAGGCTTATTATTGTTATGATTTTATTACATCATCATCATCATTATTAAGTAAAGCAATTCTGCTTATTTTTGCCATGATTAGCATTTGTATTGTGAATATGTAAAGTTTGAAGTTTAAGGTGAAGGCATGGGTTTGTGTCCTAGCTCCCTACCATGTGGTACCTTACTAAGTACATGTATAATAGTACATCCTTTTTTTAAATAGGCTTTTATTTTAAAGATTTGTTTTATTGCTTGAGAGAAGATCAGAGACAGAGACAGCGAGAGGAGGGAGGGCTCAGAGCATTCTCCATATTTGTATATCATTAGTTGTGACATGGTTTCATTCCATACAGGTGGATGTGGTGTCACATGGGGTGGGACCTGAACCAGAGGCCTCCCACATAGGAGGCGAGAACCTTCACTCATGAGCCATCCAGGAAGTTACCAGTTGCACCACAGTTTAGCGTATGGGTTTGCACAGGCCAGGGCTGAAATCAAACCCTGGACCTCACAGTTGAGAGGCAAGCACTCAACCTCTGAGCTATCCCAGCATCCCCCCCATGTAGTATATCTTACTTAGGACATTGCCTTGTTTATGAATGTGGAACATTGGTAATACTTAACTCACAAGAGTATTTTAAATATTTTTTAAAAGATGGAGAATGTATTTTGCATATTTTAAAGTATAATACACTACTATAAATACTTAGTCCTATCATTGTTAATATGGTGTCTTTATATAGAGAAGCACTATATAGCTTTAGCTTATGTAGGATATCTCTTTTCTTCTAAATATATAGTAATATATATATATATATGTAAATTGGAAACAGAAGGGTTCACTGTTCCAGATAACATGAATTGTGTTTATGTGACAACATTTAAGCTACATGCATAGCTGTGAATTGGCCAACATTTTTCCCACAACAGAGTAAATGACAATTATTCACATATCAGTTCTCCATTGTTCTGATTACAAGCTTATACATGAGGATGATTCATGGTTTACTTGCTTTTCAAGTCACAATTTTAAGCAGCATCATTTGTCTTGTAGCAGCAATTCATACTTTGACCACGAATCCACATGCTGATGATCTCTTGTATTTCACATCATTTCAAGTCTTGGACAGCCTCCTTTAGACTGTTATATCTTCCAAATAAATGATGTAGATGGCCTTTTAAAAAACCCAGGATGGCTCAGTGGGTTAAGCGCTCTCTTTGCAGCCCATGGGACCGAGGATCGAATCCCAGCCCCGGCCAGTATGAACTCATATGCTGAACTGGGGTGTGCTTCCCATGAGGGAGGCCCCAGTTCAGTTCTCCCCCCCACCACCACCCCAGTTTGGCCCCTGGCTCTAGGGAACATACAGGAGGCCCCCAGCCCAGTTCCTGTCTTGCATGGCCCCCTGCCCACCTGTGTGGAATGAAACATATCAAAGGCTGATGATGTACAACTATGGAGACTGCTCTGGGCCTTCCCCCTTCTCTCTGCCTCCCCCCCTACCCCAAACACACACACTGTCAAAAACAATAAAATAAATCTTAAAAAAAATATTTCTTTTACATCTATTTTATCATAATGTCACTTCTTGGCCTTTAGCTAAGATCAAATATATTTTATTGTCATAATTATTTAGCCCAGTAAGAGTCTTGCTTATTGCTAAACAAGAGTAGTTTCTTTAATAAACTCTGTCTGCTAAATATTGTAGTACATATTACTGTGTGCTTTACTTTACATATCAAAAAGCAATTAGGAGGATGCCCGAATACCTCAGCTGTTGAGTGCTTGCCTCGCAATTGTGAGGTCTGAGGTTTAATTCCCGGCCTTGGCCCTTGCAACCCTCATATGCTGAACTGTAGTGCAACTGGTAACCATTGAGATGGCTCAGTAGGAAAGGTTCTCACTTCTCATGAGGGAGGCCCCCAGTTTGGTTTCCACCCTGTGTTGGCCCCACATCTACCTTTGTGGAATAAAACTATGTCACAGCTAATGATGTATAATACAACTGTGGATACTGCTCTGAGCCCTCTCTCCACCCACTTCATCTTTTCTCAAACAGTAAATAAATCTTTAAAATGAAAAGCAATTAGATTCCAGAAGAACCAATGATAATGTATTTCTATTGCTCACCAGTGAAAAGAGAGAGATGTAGAAACGTTTAAAGGACATTTTGAAAGACAGAATCCTCAGAATTTGGTGATAGATCAGTTACCACAAAATTAGAGGGACATACCAAAGATGGCTCTGGCTTGTGGTTACATAAACAAATAAATCATTCATTGAAATAAAAGATGTTGGAAGAAGAGCAGGTTTGGGAGGATAAGAGAGGAAGAGATCATAAATTCAATGTTGTACAGGCTAAATGTGAAATGCTTTTGATATATATCTAGCAGTTATATAAACAATCTGAAGCTCACTTGTGAGTCTATTTATAGGAGATATTGAAATTATGGAGTGTATATTATAGTAAGAAGAGGAAAAAAATATGTAAACAAACTTTGGCTTGAAAATTATCTAGGAGAACAGGAGCCTGCAAATAATACAGATTGGGAGAGATCAGAAAGAAAGGAGAAAATCAGCAAAGTTTTTGTACTGAAATTAAGAGAAGGAACGATTTTAGATTAAAACATTAGTTAATAGTGTCTAATGTTGTTGAGAAGTCAAGATGAAATTTTGGCTTCCAGGAGATCATTAGTGACTTTAACTAGTTAAATACTGTTCATACTTGTATGTTGATGACTCCCAAATATAAAACTCTAGTCCAGCTCTTTTCTGAACCTGACTCATCTCCAATCAAATATTATATGACTACCAGGCATCCCAAATTTAGTACGTATGTTCAAAAGAGAGCACCTGGTGTTTTTTTTTCTACCTAAACTTGTTCCTCCAGTAGTCTTTCTCATCTCACTTAGTGTTAGCTCCACAATTTAGGTTGCTCAGGACAAAAACTATTTGGCATTATTCTTGATTCTTTGTTTTCTCTCGTCAAACTCATCCAGTCTTCAACAAATTCTATTAGCTCTATCTTCAATATATTCTGACCTCTGACAATATCTTACCACCGCTCTATGCCAAGATTTATTGCTTCTTCTTATTTTTACTAACAGTTTCGTTGAGATATATTTCACAAGCCATATAATTCATCCACTTGCAGTGTATAACTCAGTAGTTTTTAGTATATTCCCATAGTTGTGCAACCATCGCCACAGTTCATTTTAAGAACATTTAGTCACCCCCAAAAGAATTAATAGTCACTCCCCATTTTCTCATCCCCTTGGTCACTGGCAATCACTAATCTAATTTCTGTCTCAATGGAGTTGTCCATTTTGGACTTTTCACTATAATTGGAATCATACATTGTGTAGTCTTCTGTAATTGGCTTCTTTTGTATAGCATAACATTTGCAAGATTTATCCATGTTGTAAGATATCTCAGTACTTCATTTCTTTTTATAACTGAATAATATTCTACTGCATGGGTATCCCACAATTTGTTTACTCATTCATCAGTTGATGGATATTAAGAGCCAGATACTTCTGGCTCTTATGATTAAGAATGCTATGAATATTCATGTTTTGTTTGGATATATATTTTTATTTCTCCTGGTTATATACCTAAGAGTGTAATTGTTGGGTCATATGATAAATCTGTTTAAGTTACTGTTCAGATTCCCCCAATGGGTACTCGTCTTACTCTGAGTAAAGTTAAAATACCTGCAATGATTGCAAGCTCCCACACAATCTGGTCTCATATGACTGTATTGGTTTTATCTGCTACTATGATCCATCCCCTTGTTCACAACCTACTTATCTCTTTGCCTTTCCTTGAAGACAACAATCACACTTCCTCTACTTACCTGTTTCCGCTTTCTACAAAAGACTTCTCACTGCATCAATAGGGGTTTGCTCCTTACCTCCTCAAGATCTTTATTCAGATGTCTCCTTCTCAGGCATACAACAACCCCTGACACCCTTTCCTGCTTTTTTAGTGTGTGTTGTTTTTTCGTCTATCATACTTATTGAATGTACTGTGTAGTTCATTTGTTTTATCTGTTTTCCATTACTTGAAAGTTTGCTGCATGGAGACAGGGATGTTTGTATTTTGTTCAATGTTATGTTCCCAGGTCCTAGACTGTATAAGAGGATTAAAGAAACAGTCAATGATTGAATGTGTGTGACAGGCCTGGCAGCCATGTTGAAATAGGTAGTGAATGGGAATGAGGACATGAGTCAGTGAGAGTCCCTTCTGGTAACTTTGAGAATAAGTGAGGAGTCAAATATACACAAATTCCCCTGCCTTTCCTCCTATTGCTATGGATTAAAGTTTCATGCTCCTAACTAAGGCTCCCTCTCCACACGTACCCAGGGTCTTGCTTGGAGGGAAAATTGTCCCTTTTTCAACTTAGGTCCAAATAACAAAAGCCCTGTAACATAATTAATCCAGGGGTGACCAATCTTTTGGCTTCGTTGGCCCACACTGGAAGAAAAGAAATTGTCTTGGGCCACACATAAAATACACTAACAATAACAATAGCTGATAAACTAAAAAATATAATAATCGCAAAAAAGAAATCATGATATCTTTTTAAGGTTTACTGATTTTATTGGGCTTTATTCAAAGCCATCCTGGGCCACATGTGGACCATAAGCCATAGGTTGGGCAAGCTTATAATAGATTAACTGAAGAAAATGTTTCTTTTACAGGTATGAGTGTGTGGTGCTCAGGGATGAGTAACTCACTGAATAACTGGAGAGATGCATATGTCAGCTTAACAAGGAGTCTAGGGATTCAATGAAAATGTTGGAAGCTTCTGTTGAGCTTTTTGATACTATTGGAAATGATCAGCCGATCTCCTTCTTGGCAGGATATTTCCCCACTTTGGAGGAAGATTTCCCCACTTTAGCAGCTGACTTCTTACTTCCCTGTGCTTAGGGTCAGTCTTCTTCAAACAGGAAACTCTGTGAGGCAGGTCAATGGCAGCTGTGTTTGGGGGAGTTTCTGCTTGTTTAGATAATTTTCTTTCATGGCTGCAGTCTGGTCAGATGTTTCAGTTTAAAATAATCATCAGACACTTTGGTGGGCTGCTAATTTCTTTAATCCCTTTCCCTTTAGCCTACACAGACAGTCCCCAGGATGCACCTTGGCAGGGTACCACTCGCTCAGAGACGTGTGGTGGTCTCATGTGGAGCAGAGCAGAGCACAGGGCCCTGTTCAAGGACCTCACTCATGCAAAGGTCTCCACTTAACCCTGCATCACCATTTTCTCCTTCTTAGCTGTATCATCCTGTTACATACAAATGATGCTGTTATTCTCCCCAGTTTTAAATAAAGTAAATCCTTAGTTTTAGTAGGAAATTGTAAATGTGTACTGGGTATTCAGAGATACCTAGGAATTACTATGAATGTAGTCATGGGAGACCCTCAGCCTCAGGCAAGAACAGGAGACCACACAAATGCAATAAACACAAAGGCCTCACTGTTCATCCTAATTATAAAGAATTCTGGCTTCTCCCACAAGCCAGGGATTAGGACTGTTCAGAGAGGAGGAGAAAAAGTAACAGTTCAGAATGATCAAGGACCTGGAGAAAGTGAGGCAATGGCCCAGGGGGACTGCTCTAGGACTGCCAGCAAGGCATCTCTGTGTGCCCAGAAGTATAGCCCAGTGAATCATGATGGTTGTAAATTGTTTTCTGTTGTCTTTAAATAACACATTTTAAATTAAGGTTCTGTGTGTGTGTGTGTGTGTACACATACACACACACACACACACACACACACACAGGGTGCCAAAAATTGTACATACATTTTAAGAAAAGAAAAAAAACTGTCTTAAAATTGTAATACTTGGGGAAGCTGGGATGGCTCAGCAGGTTAAGTGCTCACTTTGCAGCCCTGGGGACTGAGAATTGAATCTTGGCCCCAACCTATGCAGACCCATATGCTGAACTGGGTTGTGCTTCCCATGCTGGAGGCCCCCAGTTTGGTTCTCACCCCCCTAGTTCAGCCCCTGGTTCATGGGGGCGTGCCTCCCATGTGGGAGACCCCCAGCCCACCCACCTGTGTGGAACAAAACCATGTCAAGAACTGATGACATACAACTATGGAGACTGCTCTGGGCCCTCCCCCGTCTCTCTATCTCTGTCAAAAACAAGAAAATAAATCTTTTTAAAAATTGTAATAATATACACTGTTAACACAAGATATATATGTCACGTTTGACTTCTGCAATTACAAGACGTGATCAAAGCTGTTATCGTCAGCATCCAGATACTTCTGATTATAGCAAACTACTACTTGGACAACATTGACCAAAGTGTCCACTGGTATCGCTGTACATGCTGTTTCAATTTACCATATGCCTCAAACTTATCACAAATGCGTGCAATTATTAGGCATACTGAAGGTTCTATTGCATACTCATGCCTCCGTTGTCATTGTACTTCAACAATGTTCTCAAATTTCAAACACCACTTCAAAACAGTCTTGCGCTCCTTGAACAACAACTGTACTTCTGTCATTTTCTTTGACTGTTCTGCTTGTCACACGGTGACACTAACATTCATTTGATTAACACTGTCCTTGGAGCGAACATCATATGAGTACTGCACATTACTATAGTAATTCAATTCAACTTCAAAAAGTAATACATCAATTAAAATGTGTATACATAGCTTTTGGCACCTTCGGTACACACACACACATACACACACATACAATATTTCATCTCAAGAAAAAGTTGACTTAACTTTGAGTTACTTAATTTTAAATATATATCCTATTAAGTTAAAAATAAAATAAAAAGAAAAAGAAAAGAAATCTCTAGACAGTAGTTCTAGTTTTAATCTAATAAATCATGGAATAGAAGTTATCAAAGATTTGAACTATGTTAAATAGTTAATCCTCAGTACTGATTATATCACCTACCAGAAGCAAATAGCTTTTGGAATAAAATACTAAGCATAAATATAATCAACTAATTTATCACATTCACCAAATACCATATTGATGTTCTAAAATCAAATCCCCAGGCCATCCTTAGATTGAGAACAAAAATGAAAACCCCAGCACTTACTTCTATAACCTACTTAATATCGACAGTCTTGGATGCTCATAAACAGAGCTATGAAATTGCCAATCCTGCACTTCTATTTGTTGCCTTTCCTTGCACAAAGATAATATATTTTGTATTAATTTTCTAGTTAATTCAAAATTAGCTAATGTGTTTATATAGGCAGATAGCACCAAGGTAAAAATAAATAAGTAAATATATATATATATACATATATATATATATATGTATATATATATATATATTTATTTATTTATTTATTTATTTATATTTATATTAAAAGAAAAAAATTTATGGTTGCTGCTGTAACTTTGTTATTGTTTTTCTCCATGATGGGTTCAATTATAAAAGGACCACAGTGTCAGGGCATTACTGATTCTTAGAGAAGTGACTGTGGTAGAAAG
This sequence comes from Craseonycteris thonglongyai, assembly GCA_004027555.1. Classification (NCBI taxonomy): domain Eukaryota; kingdom Metazoa; phylum Chordata; class Mammalia; order Chiroptera; family Craseonycteridae; genus Craseonycteris; species Craseonycteris thonglongyai. The sequence continues at coordinate 1,312 of PVKE010007335.1, read as the reverse complement.
GCAAAGTAGTGAAACAGTCGTATTGGAACTCACAGACAAGAGGCTGTTCTAACAAACCACTGCACCTTAGGCAAAATTTCCTAAACTGTTAGATTTATTGAAATAAAAGTATCTGTTGGAGCCAGTCCCAGGCACAGCCATGGCAGGCATGGTTCTTCCATACTGGAGGCTACAGCCAATAGGTGAGACAGACACTATTCTGTAATAAAGAGTTTGGCTGACTTTTGTTCCTGGTTCCTGGGAGAGTCTCTAAACCCCTGGGATACCTCCTGTGAAAGGAGTGTCTTTGTTATTCGTGGTGGGCCCCTTGGCCCACACCTGAATTTATACCAATGAAATGATTCCTGGTGACTTCATAGGTAAATCCAGGAGGAGGGCAGCCATCCTAAAAAGACCAACTGTGTGATGAGAAGGTTGAAGCATTGAGCCATGTGTTATAAACCCAACTTTCTAACCCCTGAGACATGAAGGCAGAGCTCAAGACTGAGTTTAATCACATGGCCAATGATTCCATCAACCAACCCTATGTAATGAAAACAATAAAAACTCTGCACATCTGATGCTCAAGTGAGCTTCTGGGTAGTGATGCATAGTGATGTGCTAGGAGGGTGATATAGCCTGAGGACAGTGACCATGTTTGTTAGAGATCCCCTCAGACCTCACCCTATGTGTCTCTTCATTTGGCTAGTCCCACTTTTTATCTGCAATACTAAACTTATCCTAAATATAGCACTTTGCTAATTCTGTGAGTCATTCTAGCAAGTTATAGAACCTGAGGAAGTGGGGGGGGGGACCCCAAATGTGTAGGCAGTTGATCAGAAGTGTTAGGAGCCTGGGAACCCCAGAGCTTGCGGCTGGGTTTGAGGTAAGGTGAGCTATGTGGAGCGCTGTGGTCTCAGCCCGTGCCATCTGACCTAACTCTGGGAAGTTTGTGTCAGAACTGCAAGGCAGACAGAAAATCCTGAGCACCCTGTAGCAAGTGCTAAGAGGGGTGTGCTCTGAGAAAGTGCAGTGATACTCAGAGCGAAGCATACAACTCAGCCACTTCTCTAAGCAGAAGGAAAACCGTGAGCAGTGGTCACTTGAGATGACTCAAAGAATGTTTATTTGGTAAGATTTGAAAGTAAAAAGAAGAAAATCAAATCACCCACAAGAAATCAATGTTTATACTTTGGGCATATTTTCTTCTACACTTTTTTTTTATGGATATTTACCTATTTGAGGTCCTACAACACATGCAATTATTTTTATTTATGTTTGACATTAAAGACTCGTCACACATTTTTCATTATAATAGCTGTGTACCACACTA
>PVKE010007334.1:0-51020 GCA_004027555.1 Craseonycteris thonglongyai | reverse complement strand
AGAGAGAGAGAGAGAGATACAGAGACAGAGACAGAGACAGAGAGAGAACTGAACTGGGGGAGCTCCCAGCTCAGCATATGGTTCTGCACAGGCCGGGGCCGGGGCCGGGATTCGATCCACGGTCCCCGATGCTGCAAAGTGAGCACTCAACCCACTGAGCCATCCCGGCTTCCCCTCAAATTACTTTTGAGCACAGGATTTGGACTATAAATGTCCTCAGGTTACAGACAAAAAGTACAGGGGAAGCTGGGATGACTCAGCTGGTTGAACGCTTGCTTTGTAGCCCCAGAGCCCAAGGATCGAATCCTGGCCCAGGCCCATTCGGAACCATTTGCTGAACTGGGGTGTGCCCCCAGTTCAGTTATTGTTGGGGCCTATGTGGGAGGCTTCTGCCCTGCACAGCCCTGTGCCCACCTGTGGAGTGAAACTATATGAAAAACTAATGCTGTCAACTATGGAGACTGCTCTGGGCCCTCCCCATTTTCTCTCTCTCTCTCTCTCTCTCTCTCTGTCTCTCTCTCTCTCTGTCAAAAAAAAAAAAAAAGTACAGAAAGTTCTCCTTTGCTCAATTCTGATATACATGAATTTCAATCACTGCAGTTCAGTCAAATAATACTAGTTCCTTAATAACAATGCTCATGTTTCAGTTACCATGAGTAATTGCATACAGTATAAACTTTACTACCAGCTTGTCAGTCCACAAATCTCTAAGTAAACAACTGAGGCACATCATATCACAATTTAAATTTGGCTGGTCACTGCACTTACAGTATCAGTTGTAGTTGTCTCCTCTGCCAGTGAGAAACATGACAGTTCACAAAAATGTTTAATTGAAAGAAGGAACTAGCTAACCAAGATGAAAGTGTGGTAAAGGAAGAAAAAGTGATAACGCTGGAAGTGAAATTACCATCAACCGTAAATAGAGTTAGCAAAGGCAAGTTTATTAACATAAAAGATGAAAATGTCTGCAACGAAAAGAATGAAGATGTCTCAGAGGAATTGGCATCACCATAAAAGTTCTTATTAATGAAACTCAAAGAGATATTTCACAACATTGAAAGCACAGAAGATATAATGTTGGAAGCTGCTCCAAACTTAGAAAGGAGTATGACAATTTGCCAAGGAATAGAAAAAATTGCTCTGTATTGTAAGTTATTCAAGAAGGCAAAAACCATGCAAACTATCAAGTTGTTGTTGTTTTTTACAAAGAAATAAAGCACTTTAACCTTCAATCTTTCTAAAGTTTTAAATGCCAATGTACCAAATAACCATTAGTTTTACTATGTTTTTCATCCCTCTATACATTTATAGCCTTTAAGAGAGTGTTTAATATTTTCACACAAAAAATTTAAAGGTCATAAAACAATTGTAATGTTTCCCAATGGTTATTAAGATCACTTTGCATGGTTTTAATCTGCACAATTATTTTTATGGTCCTACACTACTGTGAAAAGTGAGAATTGCCAGTGAACTCTAATTAGTAGACTTCTTTTTCTTGGAGACATAGGTTAGCAATTCCGAAGCTATTTTCTGTACATTCTGGGATTCAGCAAATAAGTAAACATATGAATGATTGAAGCCAGATTTATCATTACTGGAAAAGATTGTTAAAAATATGGAAAAGAGGAAGGACAGAATAAACTGCTTTGTTGGACTGGAATTGGATATATTCAAGGTGACCTTAGGGATACATGAATAGATATAACTGTAGACATACATACATGTATTTCTCAGCCTAGAAGTGATGACACACCTAGGACCTTGTCCTCGGTTTCTAATGCCACTAGAAGGAAGCAAGGAGGAATGGCTGATTCCAAGTGTGAAGCAGGGAAAAAACAAGGAGGACCTAGAACCTTTTATTGTGCTAAAAAAAAAAATAAGGAAGTGCTCAAAGAATGAAGAGCCATGTCAAAAGAACACAGAAACCAGTTTGAAGGAGCTCCTTCTGGCTACATTGGGGACAAACTGAACATCAAAATAAAAATTATGACAGTTACACATGCTAATTTATTGAATGTATTAAGAATCTGTGAGTCCACGTTGACATACTAAATAAGTGGAGAGAAGGGAAAGATCCTCCTTAAATTAGAAAGACAAACTAGGGGAAGCTGGGTGGCTCAGTGGGTTGAGCACTCACTTTGCAGCGCCGGGGACCGAATCCCGAGGATCAAATCCTGGCCCCGGCCAGTGCGGACCCATGTGCTGAACTGGGGAGTTCCCCCAGTTCAGTTCTCTCTCTCTCTCTGTATCTCTCTCTCTCTGTCAAAAACAACTAAACAAAAATGTGTTTAAAAAAAAAAGTGTAAAAAAAAAAAAGAAAGACAAACTAATAAATGTAGAAGAAATGATGGAATTAGGAAATCACCATTTGGTAAACATAATATGAATAATTGATATAGGCAAGTATCATCAATGGATGTTAAATAAGTAAAAGTTTAAGAGGTAATAGGATAGTTTCATACTATCTGGCCTTCACCACTTGAAACAAATGATCAAAGTTTATATCTACAGCAATGGGAATAATCCATAGTCAGGTGTTTCCTGATATGATACACAGAGAAGAATCAGCACCACTTCTGTCGTATTTCTGCCAAAGATGCGTAACCTGAATCTATGCATGAGGAAACACGAGACAAACTCAAATTGAAGAACATTCTACAAATTGGCCTGTACTCTTCAAAAATATTAAAGTTATAAAGTGCAAAAAAACAGATTCCAATTCAAGGAGACTACAGAGATACGACAACTGCATGCAATGAAAAATCTTAGATTTTCTTTATTATAAAAGATATTGTTGGGACAATTGAAAAAAATCTGAGTAAGGTTTATAGATGGTTATTGAGACAGTAGTATTTTATCAATGTTTATTTATTGAATTGGTAACTGTCCTGTGGTTATGTAAAAAAATATCTTGCTTTGAGGAAATATATAATGAAGTATCTAGTGGTGAAGAGACATCATGTCCACAGATTACACTTAGTAGTGCAGAAAAAAACACACGTTTTCTGAATTAAGAGTAAGTCGAGTTGAACTAAGTCTAAATTCCTTTAATTGTTAAATTTATTGGCGTGACACTGGTTGGTAAAAATTACATAGGTTTCTGGTGTACAATTTTACATTGCATCGTCTAGGTATTGCACCATGTGATCACCACCCAGCCAGTTCTCTTTCCATCACTATATATTTGATGCCTCCTTCTTACTCCCCCACCTCCCTTCCCCCTTCTTCTCAGATAACCACTAAATTATTATTATTATTTTATTTTTGGCGGAGAGAGACAGAGAGAGACAGAGAGAGAAAGGGGAGGACCCAGAGCAGACCCTATAGTTTTATGTTATTAGTTTTCAACATAGTTTCATTCCACACAAGTGGGTGCAGGGCTGTGCAGATTCCCACTTGGGAAGCACACCCCACTTCAGCATATGGGTCTACACAGCCAGGGCTGGAACTCAATCTTTAGACCCCAGGGCTGCAAGGCGAATGCTCAGCCTGCTGAACCAGCCCGGCTTCCCCTAACCACTAAATTATTAACTGTGTCCATGAGATTTCATTTTTTTTGTTACTTTTTGTTTTATATTTCACCTATAAGTGAAGTCATATGTTTCTTGATTTTTTTCAATCTGACTTACTTTGCTTCATATGATGGTCTCAAGGTCCATCCATGTTGTCACAAATGGCTGTATTTCATTTTTTCTTATCGCTGAGTAGTATTCCATTGTGTAAATGTACAACTTCTTTATTCAGTCATCTATCAGAGGACACTTTATTTCCATGACTTGGCCACCATGAACAGTGTTGTGATGAACATTGGGGTACATATTTCTTTGCAAATTAAGGTTTTCAAGTTTTTTTTTGGGAGATACCCAGAAGAGGGATTTCTGGGTTGTATGGAAATTCCATTCCTAATTTTTTTTTTTAATCTTTTCTTTTTTTTAAGATTTATTTATTGTTTTTGACAGAGAGAGAGAGAGATACAGAGATAGAGACAGAGAGAAGGGGGAGGGCCCAGAACAGTCTCCATAGTTGCACATCATTGGTTTTTCCACATAGTTTCATTCCACAGGTGGGCGCGAGGCTGCACAGGGCAGGAACTGGGCCGGGGTCTCGCCCCGGTGAGAACTGAACCGGGGGCACTCCCCAGTTCAGCATGTGGGTCCACACGGGCCGGGGCTGGGATTCGATCTTCGGTCCCCGGGGCTGCAAAGTGAGCGCCTAACCCACTGAGCCATCCCGGCTTCCCCCCTAATTTTTTGAGGACTCTCTGTACTGCCTTCCAGAGTGGCTGTACCAGAGTTTTCATTCCCACCAGCAGTGTATGAAGGTTCCTTTTTCTTTTTTTTTTAACGATTTTTTTTAAAAATATATATATTTTTTATTTTTGACAGAGAGGGAGAGAGAGAGAGATATAGAGACAGAGAGAGAACTGAACCAGGGGAGCTCCCAGTTCAGCATATGGTTCCGCACGGGCCGGGACCGGGATTCGATCCGCAGTCCCCGGTGCTGCAAAGTGAGAGCCTAGCCCACTGAGCCATCCCGGCTTCCCCAGGTTCCTTTTTCTCCACAGCCTCTCCAGCACTTGTTATTCCTTGTCAAGTAAAGCCATTCTAACAGGTGTGAGGTGGTATCTCATTGTGGTTTTAATTTGCATTTCCCTAATTGCTAGCGAAGTTGAGCATTTCTTCATATATCTGTTGGCTATTTGTATGTCTTCATGGGAGAAGTGTGAACTCTGTATCTGTATCTACATAGAGCTCTCTTCTTATATGTACTCTAAAGATTATGAAACATAGGGGTAGGTAGGGAGAAGATGGGCAAGAATCGGTTAGCATTTACTTAGCACTGACAGAGAGAACCTGAATCTGATGGTACATGCTTATGACATGGGGATAACTCATCCTTTTCTTCAGGATCATTCAATTAATTTTTCAGATTCAGTATTCACTAGTTGATAATTAATTGACAATTGAGCACTTAGGTAGATGAGAGACACCATTAATAACAAGCCTACGTGTTTACCATTCCCTGGAAAGATATTTTATCCCATTATGAATAACAAGTTAGCATTCTGATGCAGACATTAGTCTCTCCAATCAGATCTTGGGGACTGGATTTCCCTGTATAACTGAAGCCCAGATACTGGATTTACAAAAATACATCCACCCACTTTCTCTCTGTGGGATCCACATTTTATTTGGCTTTGTCTCTTTCCAAAGAATCTGGGTTGGGACTTTAACCGAGGTACTTTACTCAATGTAGAGTGGTTTTTCTGTTAGACCACAATAGAGATAAGTTTATTGAATGTGTACAAGGCCCACTTTTAATTTTTGATTCGCCTGTCCCCTTTCTTTATGATCTCTACTCCCAGTCTCCTCCTACTGTCTTAGAATGCTTTAAGAGGTCTGTGTTAATCTGTAATACTTTGTTCCTTCATAGGAGAGCTGTTCTTTCTCTCTGGGTATTTCTCTTTCTCTTTGATATTCATTTGACTCTAATGTATCTAAGATTAGTATTTTCTTTTTCTGTCTTTTTTTTTTTCATTTTATTTCTTTATTTATTTTTGACAGAGAGAGAGAGAGAGAGAGAGAGAGAGAGAGAGAGACAGACAGACAGACAGACAGACAGAGAGAGAACTGAACTGGGGGCACTCCCCAGTTCAGCATATGGTTCCGCACGGGCCGGGGCCGGGATTCGATCCCTGGTCCCGGTGCTGCAAAGTGAGTGCTTAACCCACTAAGCCATCCCGGCTTCCCCTCTTTTTCTGTCCTTATTTGCCCTTGATGTACCCTTTCAATCAGAGATACCCCCCCCTTTTTTTTAGTTCTAGGCATTTAAAGATTTATTTTTATTTTTTTTTGACAGAGACAGAGAGAAGGGGGAGGGCCCAGAGCAGTCTCCATAGTTGACAGCATTAGTTTTCCACATAGTTTCACTCCACAGGTGGGTGCAGGGCTGTGCAGGGCAGGAACTGGGCCGGGAGCCTCCCACATAGGCCCCGAGAGCTGAACTGGGGGCACACCCCAGTTCAGCATATGGGTCCGCATGGGCCTGGACCAGGATTTGATCCCCCGACCCTGGGGCTGCAAAGTGAGCGCTTAACCTGATGAGCCATCCCAGCTCCCCCAATTCTAGGCATTTAGCAAACATTGTATCTACAAATATTTCCTCCTCTCTATTTTTCCCCTTCTTCTTGAATTCTTAGGATATAGACATTATACTTATACTCATATCCTCTAGGTCTGTTAACTTTAATATTTTCATGTTTACCTTGCCCAGATACCTCCTAGAAGTGTTCCTCAACCTGATTTTTTGTGTGTAGTACGGGTAATTCCTTCTTGATCCAGTTTTTTTTTTTTTAGCATGTGTTACACTGACAGTTTATTAGCTAATCCACGGCAACATGCATTGAATACAAACCTCTACGATGTGGTGTGTCGACTACAACGGTTCACTTGATTCGAAAAGTCATCGGCGGTCATTTCAACCATCGTGAGTAGCGTTGAGATCTAAGGTTGTGGGACCACCCGGCAAGGCCTCTGCAGAAACTCGGTCCAGGGGGTCTCCACGGGAATACATTCTCAAGCAGGAGACAAGGCGGCATGGATGGCAGCCGGTCCCACAGCCCGGCGTCCCCTGTCACTGCAGGTCGGCCCCGTGCGGCACTACCTGTCCAGGCCACGGCGCAGGACCAGCCTGTTCCCAGCACAAGGGAGGAAACCGAGAACACGGGAAGCCACCGGCTCCTGTTTCCGAAATGCTCTCGAGTCCCCCTCAGCGCCAAGCCGGCCTCCAGTCCTTTCCAGAAGCATCCAACAGCAGACGTATCTTACCAACCCTACCCAGCAGGTCGTTTCCAGCAAACGTGCGAAGTCTCGTCTCCTCCCTCCTAAGAGTGTGTCCTTCCTCACGGATCTTTGGTCGCAAGAAACAAGATGCGCCCGGAGGTGGCGGCGAGGAGGGGCCTACATGATGTACACCTTCTCAGCCTGTGAGAAGTGGAAGACCTCTTTGGTTCTGGGGCAAACCACCTTATTGATCCATATTGCTGCATTCATTGAGTTATTTACTTCAACCATTCTATTTTTCATAGTATTTTAAGTTGGTTCTTCATGATTTATTGTTCCTGCTTTAAGTAATCCAGTTGGATGATTTTGTCCCCCACTCACCCTGGGGAAACATTTGGCAATGTCTAGAGATGCTTTTGGTTGTCATAACTTGGGGTTGTGCTATTGGCATCTAGTGCTGCTAAACTTCCAACGATACACAAGACAGCCCCAGCCCCACCACAACAAAGAATTGTCTGTCCCAAAATGTCAGTAGTGTCAAGGTTGAGAAACCCTGATGTAACCAATATGAACTTTTTCTTTGAGGATATGTATTATTTAATTACCTTTCCATCTGACACATTTAACCTGTTTCATCTAGTCTCAGGTGTATTGTCCTGGAGGTATCACTTACTTTGGCTGATATATGAGGACATACCCAGAGGGGGAGTCCAGCATTGAAAAAGATGAGGGATGCTCCCCAGAGGAGGAAAGCCTGTGTTACCACCGTCTGGGTTTCATCACTCCGTTTGCCAAGACACATGCACATGTGTACACACATACACATACATATCTTCAGGGTTTTCAGTTTTTACAGATCTATACATTTCTGTGCATTCACAGGTTGGGTATAATGGGGGAGACAGCTACCCCCATGTGTTTACCATCCTGTTTAGTTTCTAGGTTTAAACTCACATGGGTAGCTTGATTTTAGTTTAATTTTAAGTTGACCTGCAGTTTGAAAACAGACTAATTATTATAAGTATACCATATCTTACCATGTATGAGACACTCCCATGTATAAGACAACCCCTATTTTTCTAACCCAACATTAAGAAATCAATATACAGGTTACTCCCATGTATGAGATGACCCCGATTTTTGGTTAACTTTAGACAAAAGTATCATCTTATACATAGAAAATTACAGTAATTGCAGGAGGAAATATGAATAAATTCATAAAATGCACAGGTTTGGAAGACACAGGACTTCATATTTAAATTTGGGAGGTGAGGACAAAGGTTATGGTAAGAATAATTTCCAGCATTTGGCTAAGGTGACTGAGAGGATGGTAATATAATTCCCTGAGAACTGAACCTGGTTAGGTAAGAAGACTACTATAAATTTGTTGTTTGACCTGTTTAATTTGAGGTCTCTGGAGGTTATGCAAAGGAAACTGGCCAGTAGACAGAAGCATATGTGGTTTAGGAATAAGAAAAAAACCTGGGCTTGAGGTAGAGATCTGTAAATCTGCATATGAGTGATAAAGTCACATGAGGGCTAAGATTACCCCAGGTAGTGCACAGAGTTAAGAATGAAGATCTAGCACAGAACTTTGAGGAACTTACATATATAAAGACAAATCCAGGGACCACTCACTCACACGTTCTTGAAATTATCTTTTTTTTAAATTATGTTTTCTCCTGAATCTTGGGACCCAACGTTTCCTTATTTTCCTCCTATCTCTGGCTACTCCTTGACTCTTCTATTTCCACTACCTCCTCCTTTACCTGTTTTATTTTCTTCCAGATTTATTTAAAAAAACTTTTTAAATGGCCAATTTAAGATTTACAAGAAAGTTGCAAGAAATGTTCAAAGAATTCCCAGATACCGTTCACTCACATTCCCCAAATGATATTATAGATATACTTATATTTTGTGCTTGCTTCGGCAGCACATATAATTTATATGCTTTATCCTTTTTTGTCTCTCTCTATAGATAATATATTGATACTATTTTAAAATATACAATGGAAATGTAGAAATTTTACAATTTGAAATAATGGGTAACAATGTGAATACAGAACGTACACATTTCACAATCACAAAACTGAGGTACTTGAAAGCTTTATTGAAATAGAATACGTTGTTGAAAAGTTCACAAAGCTTTTCTGTATTGTTAAATTTATTGTTGTGACACTGATGAAAAACGACACAGGTTCTCACAAAGCTTGAGCTAGCAGTTTAATTTTTACAAAAGTAAAAATTGCACACACACACAAAAAAAGTAACCACCACCCAGATCAAAATATAAAACATTACCAGTATCTCAGAAGCTTTCCTCTGGCAAATGGTATATACTTTTGGGCTAAAGTCATGGATTCAAATCTTGACACTTTCACTTGCTTCTTGTATGACTTTGGCAAGTTAACTTCTTTGAGTCTCGGTTGTGCTTTGTGTAAAGTGAGGAAAATAGTTCCTTATAAAGTTGTTGAATTAAAAGTCATATAATATAAAACGTCGATCAATGTCTGAATATACCGTAGTTAGTCTGCAATAAATGGTAATTATTTTCAGGCAAATGCAATAGGCGGTCTCCATCTCCAACTTCCTGCTTTTCTATCACTCACTTTCGAAAATTGCAGTTGCTCGTATTCTTTTTCTCCTTCTTTACGCCCCTCCTACTGCCGTAAATCGCCTTCCAGGGATGTCGTAAAATACTCATCCCCGCCCTCCATGTGGCGAAAACGCAATCACACTTGACGGCGCGAGGTGGCTCAGCCGCAAGATGGCGGCGCTGGCGGAGGAGCAGACGGAGGTGGCGGTCAAGTTAGAGACTGAGGGACCGCCGACGCTGCTACCTCCGCAGGCTGGGGACGGCGCTGGCGAGGGTGGCGGCAGCACCACCAACAACGGCCCCAACAGCGGCTGCGGGAACATTGCGGCGTCGTCGTCAGCCGGCGGGGATGGTGGGACCCCCAAACCCTCGGTGGCTGTCTCCGCTGTTGCCCCGGCGGGGGCGGCCCCGGTGCCCTCCGCTGCTCCGGAGGCCGGCGCTTCCCACGACCGACAGACTCTGCTGGCCGTGCTGCAGTTCTTACGGCAGAGCAACCTCCGCGAGGCAGAAGAGGCTCTGCGCCGTGAGGCCCGGCTGCTGGAGGAGGCAGTGGCGGGCTCCGGAGCCCCGGGAGAGGCGGACGGCGCCGGCACTGAGGCAGCTAGCACACTCCTAAGCCGGGTTACAGCCTCGGCTCCCAGTCCTGCGGTCCCCGATCCTCCAGGCACTGGCCCTTCGGGGGCTGCCTCCGTCTCGGGCTCATCAACAGGTCCTGTGTCTTCGGGGAAAGGTGAGCGCGGGGTCCCGGGTAGCCAGGGCCGGCATGAAGGGGAGCAAGCCGGGAATGCCGAGGCTGGCAGGCCTGCACCTCTGCGGGCTTGTTTTGAATTTCCTGGGCCCGCCTCTAGGGCCACATGCCCGCCCCTTTCTCTCGTACGCCGGCTGCGCAGTCAAACCCTCTTCCAAGAGCTGTCAGTTCCAGCGAGAGGCTGAGAGCTGTTGAGCAAAGGGATGTATGGGAAAGGTGGGCGCGCAGAGGCAGGGACCTTCAGGTTTTTGGTCTCTTTTCTCTTATTTGGGCTCTTGAGCCGTGGGTAGACTTGCATTAACACTAACAGTGTTGTACAAGGTCTGTACCAGCATATGTTAAGTACTATAAATACTTTAGGTTTTGTATCTTAATTCTTACAGTTCCACTGTTAGGTAGACACTAACTCTGTTTTAGAGATGAAAAAACCGACGGAGAAGGGTCAAGGGACTTGCTTTGGATCACACAGTCGGGGAGTGATGGAACATAGTGTAGCCAGTATTTCTTAAAATACAGGCTAGCCACCACAAGTGTTAAATCTTTCGGGGAAGGCAGATTCTTAGGCATCATTTCAGACTTAGTGAATCAGATTCTGTAGAAGTGGAGCCTTGGAATCTGCACTTTTGAATAAATGCTTCCAATGGTTATTGATGCATGGCCAGGTTCCAGAACCATTCATTTAGGACAAGGCATTGGATAAATGTGGGTTCAGATTGTGTTTCTGTTGCTTTTACTTGTGTGATGCTGATTATTTCTAAAATTGAGTTTTTTCTCTATTAAGTGGATTATTGTGAGATTTTGATATAATATAATATATATAAAATGATTGGCATTGAAAAGTTTATGCCTACATATCAATTCCTGACACCTGAGCGCCCCCTTCCCCTTTTCCCAGCAACTGTCATCACAAAATCTATGCAGTAAAACTCACACACAATATAAGAGTTTAAAGCTGATCCTGAGCCAGTAGTAAATGTTTGTTGAATTAAATTATCTAGTACAGAGCCTCTACCCAATTTAATCTGTATTTATGAGACCTAATCTTTGTAGCATTGCCAAAGTGAAATATGAGTACCGGTAAATAGCATTATAACCCATAAATAGAAGTGTGCAAATATATGGTTGAGATGAATCTTCCCTGAATGCTGAATTTTGTGAAGTAGCTATAAAATGGATGAAGTATGTTGTTGGTCATTTTGTTACAATCATCTCATTGTTTGGTATTACTTTATTACAAATAAAACACTTTTTTTTTCTGACTTGGTAGTTCTGGAAATTATTTTAAGCATATCTTTGGAAATATAAATAAGGCACATCCTTCCCACCCTTAAGATGCTTACATTTAATAAGGAATGAGAGATGTGCACATGTGAAGGTATCATAGGATAGGATGTTATAGGAAAGTTACAAAGTACTTAGGTAGCTCAGAGAATTGGGAATGTTACTTCAGGACATGGCTTGGTGGTGGTGGGTGCCATTTGCATTGAGCCTTGAAAGATTGATGTAATTGCTTGATTTCCACATCCATGTTTTATAAAATTTTTAAAATAAGGTAGCTCCAGGAAAAATATTGAATCTTTTTGTTATTGATTTGAAATTTTTATTTGAAGATGTGGACAGCTGAAGGAGTTTTGGATGAGTGACTAAAAGTGAAAACCCTATTAAACAATTATGTGATTGTGTTGGGAAGAGAGTTTGAGAGGAGAGGGACAAACATCTGAGAAACAGTTCACCTCTGGACCTTAGCAAAACAGTCCTAGTCACTTAGTGCCTACCAGATCATTTTCTTGAAAGTTGTTTTTTTGTTTTTTAAACAGTTGGAAGTGTAGCTGTGGAAGACCAGCCGGATGTCAGTGCTGTGCTGTCAGCTTACAACCAACAAGGAGACCCCACAATGTATGAAGAATACTATAGTGGACTGAAACACTTCATTGAATGTTCTTTGGACTGCCATCGGGCAGAGTTATCCCAACTCTTTTATCCTCTGTTTGTACACATGTACTTGGAACTAGTCTACAATCAACATGAGAATGAAGCAAAATCATTCTTTGAGAAGTATGTGAATTTTTATATATAATGTATATGCACATCTGTGACCACACAATGTAAGATTACAACTCAAAAAGTATTTTTTGAAGAAGAGGTACCTGCTGCTGTAAGAAAAGGGGAGAGGTTGATCTAGTTGGAGAAGTCAGGGAAGGGTCCCAGAGGAGTGATGCTTGAGGTAAGATCTGAAGATTGGGTAGGAGTTAACCAGATGAAGAGAGGAGGGAAAAGCATGTATAAAAGCTAAGCTCTGTAGTGAGAGGGATCATAGTAGGTACAGAGATGAAAGAAAGGCCATGTGGCTGGAGCAGACTATGGGGGTAGAGTGTGGTACAACATGAAGCTGGACAGTTGGTTAGGGACTGGAATATGCAGGTTCTTGGTCTATGTTAAAGGTCTTTTTCTAAGAGCAGTAAGAGGTTTTTATTGGGGAGGATTAGATTTGGTTGAAATTCACTGAAAATTCAATAACCACATAAATAAAATAAAAGTTTATTTTTGCTTTTATCCCAATAGCAATAGGAAGCTGTGTTAGGATTAGATCAAACTGAGAGTGATTGAAAACCCAAATAATAGAGGCTTAAATATGATAAAAGTTTCTTTCTTTCATGAAGTCTGGCAGTTCAGGACTGGTATGGAGTCCTTGAGTATTAGGGACCTAGGTACTATTAATCTTGTTGCTCTACCATTCCTGTCATATAGCTTCTACCTGTGGTACAAGGTGGTTGTCTGGTTCTAAGCAATCACATCAGTGTTATAGTCAGCAGGAGGGCACACATCCCTCCTGGAAGTTGCACACACGTTTTTTATGTCATTAGTCAGTGGTCATACCTAACTACAAGGGAGGTAGGAAATGTCCTGTTTACCTAGGTACCATTGTGCTCCACTAATATTCAGGTGTTCTATTGTGGAGGATGTTTTGGGACAGTGAGGCATCTCTGCTACAGAAGTCATTGAAGGACTATGTCATTATTAGATTTGCATTTTGAAAGGAACTTTATTCAATAGGGAAAATGAGGTGGGGGACAGAGTGACTATAGATTAACCAGTTTTGGAGGTTATTGTAGTAGTTCTGCACTGGGGCAGGGGTGATACTATTCCTCCTTTCCCTGAAAATGTGTGGAGGTTGTTTTAGTTTTCTTAATGACTAGGGGAGAGGAGCAGGTGGTTTAGGGATATCAAATGTTCTAATATGTGCAAGTGGCCCCACTTAGCAGGTAATTGTTCTGTTGCAAACTCCAGTAGCACCCTTGTTGAGAAACACTGGACTATGGTGTGATATAGTGTTGGGGAAAGTAAGTAAGGCACTTGGTGATGGATTGAATATGGAGGTAAGGAAGATGAAGATGTTATTGACAACCCCTAGGTTGCTGGCTCTCCCAGTGTATAGGGTGTCCTTTACTGAGATAGAAAACCCTGGAAGAGGACCTCATTTGTCAGGTTGTAGAAAAAATCTCGAGTTCAGATTTGAATATGCCTTTGACTTACATAAGAGATGTCAAGTTGATAGGTGGATGATATATAAGCCTCTGGAGCTCAGATGAGAGGTAGGGACTGGAGCTATAAATTGGTGGTGTGTGCAGTATTGATGGATGAGATTGTCTTGGGGTGGGGGGAGTGTTATGAAATAAGTCAGTGAGAGGGCTAGGCCTGAGCCTTGAGAATCTCTAACATTTGGAGTAGAAGAGCTGGCCAAGTAGAAGAAGTATAAGGGGAGAGAGGCCAGAGAAGCAGGAAGAAAACCAGGAGTGTATTAAGTCATAGAAGCAAACAAAAGAAGTGTTTAAGAAGGTAGGTAGTAATACCAGAATCCTGCAACTGAACTGAAATCTCATAAAGGTGTTCATCCAGGAAAAAAATGAAGGAGGCAATGCTTAACAGTTTGAATAAGAGCTTTTTAATATTAGCAATATGCCCCAGAAGCCAAGACTTGTCATATAACACAGGTAGTGATAATAAAGGAACAATAAAACTTGGGACTCCTAGCTTCTATGCCATTATATTCATTCATTACTTTATGATGCCTGATAGAAGGCATATAGAACAAATGTTCTGTACCTCAGTGTTTTGGAAAAAAATAGGTAAGGCTGGTGATGATGAAACTTCTACCCTCATAATTTCTCTTACATTAATAAACCTGTTCCTCTTTCAGTCTCATGGTATAGCCATTTCACACAGGAAGCTGGTATATCATACAGGACTCTGTCTCCTTGTGGACAGTCTCAACCCTTGCCTGGACCCAATGCTCAGATAAGGTTTTGGTCAGTGACTGATAAACACTAAGAGGCTAAGATTTCTATTTTCATTCAAATCTTAGACATCCTTAGTTCAAGTCTTGATGAGTCATAATAGAGCAACACAGGTAACAGTTTAAGAATCAGTTGGCTATGTGTCTATGAGAACTACAGCCCTAATATCTTTCTATAAAATTATTTTTTCAATTACAGCTGACATTCATTATAATTTTATATTAGTTTCAGGTATACAACATAGTGGTTAGACATATCATTTATGCAGTGATCCCCCTGATTAGTCTAGTACCCACCTGGCACTATACATAGTTGTTGCAACATTACTGACTATGTTCTCTATGGTATACTTTACAACCCCCTGACTATTTTATAACTACCAATTTGTATTTCTTCGCCTTTTTCACCCAGCTCCCCAACTCTTCTCCCTCTGGAAACCATCAGTTTGTTCTCTGTATCGATGAGTCTGTTTTGTTTGTTCCTTTATTTTCTTTAGATTCCATATATAAGTGATATCATATAGTATTTCTCTTTCTCAGTCTAACTTATTTCACTTAGCATAATACCCTTTAGGTCCATTCAAGTTGTTGTAGAAGGCCCTAATATCTTATTTATTTATTTATTTATTTATTAATTATTGGTTTTTGACAGAGAGAGAGATAGACAGAGAGAGACAGAGAAGGGGGAGGGCCCAGAGCAGTCTCCATAGTTGACAACATTAGTTTTTCCATATAGTTTCATTCCACAGGTGGGCGTGGGGCTGCGCAGGGCAGGAACTGGGCCAGGAGCCTCCCACACAGGCCCCGGCAAGAACTGAACCAGGGACACACCCCAGTTCAGCATGTGGGTCTGTCCGGGCTGGAGCCGGGATTCGATCCCTGGTCTCCCGGGCTGCAAAGTGAGTGCTTAACCCGCTGAGCCATCCCAGCTTCCCCCCTAATACCTTATGTTTAGTCATTGTTTTCTAAATGTTTTTGCGTTGTTTGCTGTTCTTTGCCAAATATCTGCTCTTTAATTTTTATTAGGAAAATTAAGATGTGTAGAAACAAAAGTATGTTTAAATTTACTAAGGTAGACAGATTTATTTATTTGCCTTTGATAATGGTAAGTAAATGGAAGTGCTCATTCCTTGGTGTCAACATTTGTTTGTTCTTTAGTCATGTTATTAAAGTACTGGTGTTTAAAAATATGTCTGGTATTAAGGATATAAGACATCATTAAAAATGATGGGTTTTATGAGAATGCCATGTATTGATTATTGTGTGGTTAGGTGATAGGTACATTGAATTCATTATACTAATTTCTATTTTTGTTTATGTTTGAAGTTTTTCCATTAAAAAGTTTTAAAGAAGTAGATTTTGAGATAATGTAAAATTTAGTAAACCAAAAAATCTAACATTTTCAAATGTCTATCAATGGTGGCATTCAAAAGAGACTGTCTACCAATGGCAGACATTGTATCTTTCATTCACTTCTGGTACTTATTTCAAATGCTCTTAAAATGTTTATTATATATTTTATGAGAGAGTTAAATTGGTCATTCTTAGGATGAATTCAAAACTGAATTGTAATCATTTTGAAATGAGTTACTTCTGATCCTACAGCTTAGTCCAAGATTATTCAGAGTACTACGTTGAAGATATTCTGGTATGTTTATAAATATATGGGGGAGAGGCAGATCCCTTAATGATTACATTGAAAAATGACTTTTTAAAATCACTGAAACAGGTTCCATGGAGATCAGGAATGTTATTACCAAGATGACCTACGAGTATTATCTAGTCTTACCAAAAAGGAACACATGAAAGGGAATGAGACCATGTTGGATTTTCGAACAAGTAAATTTGTTCTGCGTATTTCCCGTGACTCGTACCAACTCTTGAAGAGGCATCTTCAGGAGAAACAGAACAATCAGATATGGAACATAGTTCAGGAGCACCTCTACATTGACATCTTTGATGGGATGCCGCGTAGTAAGCAACAGATAGATGCGATGGTGGGAAGTTTGGCAGGAGAGGCTAAACGAGAGGCAAACAAATCAAAGGTATGGGAATAAACCTAAGAACTATATAATGCAGATTATGAAAAATTGTAGCATTGCCATCTACATGATTTACACATTTTTCTTATAGCTAGTTTGGGAATAATATTACATTGTATACTAAGTTTCATGTTCTAAGGAGTGTGTGTGTATCAGTGAGAATTTGGGAATGGATGCATTTAACAGAACCCTGACTGCAATGGCTGAAACAAGTAAGGGTTTTTTTCTCACATACAGTGAATTACAGAGGAGGCCCTTCTGGGTTGGCACGAGTGCTCCACGTTTCCGTCAAGGACCCTGGCTCCTTCTAGTTTTTGATCTGCCATCTTTGACTTTCTTGTTTGTGCTCATAGATGGCTGTTGCAGCTCCAGCATTGCAACTGCATTCTAGAAAGGCAGAAGCGGGAGGACCAAAGGCATCTCCCTGCTGAATCACTCCCTTTTTATCAGGAAAACAGTATTTTTCTAAAACCCTACTTTGTGTATATATATATGTGTGTATATCAGTTGGCCAGAATGATATTATATGGCCATTCCTAGCTGTAAAGGAGCCCAGGAACAAATTATTTAACTGAGCATATTGCTGCTTGAACTAAATCAGGGTTCTGTTAGTAAGGAAGAAGGGGAGATTGGCTATTAAGTAGATAGGTACAGAATCTGTTTCAGGGTATAAATTACTATATTGTAATTGTGATTCATCCTGTCAAAATATCAAAAAGAAGTCATAATGAACAAAAACAGTTAATTTAAAAAATACTGGCTTTTTTGACTTGTAGGTATTTTTTGGTCTATTAAAAGAGCCAGAAATTGAGGTGCCTTTGGATGATGAGGATGAAGAAGGAGAAAATGAAGAAGGAAAACCTAAAAAAAAGAAGCCTAGAAAAGATAGTATTGGATCCAAAAGCAAAAAACAAGATCCTAATGCTCCACCTCAAAACAGGTGAGGGAGAAACCTCAGGAACATGTGTGGAGATAAAAGCTGATTTGTTTTATAGCGTTCAAGTTTCTTAATAGAGTAATTTTCAGTCTTTTTTTCTTTCACAGAATCCCTCTTCCTGAGTTGAAAGATTCAGATAAGTTGGATAAGATAATGAATATGAAAGAAACCACCAAACGAGTGCGCCTTGGGCCAGACTGTTTACCCTCTATTTGTTTCTATACATTCCTCAATGCTTACCAGGTTGGTAAAATAATTGGGCAATTTCTGCCTGGAAAATCATGTAAAAATGGTGATTTACCATTAAAAGAAATTTAAATGTGTCAACTAAAATGGAGTCTTCTTTTTTTTTTAAGATTTATTTTATTGTTTTTGACAGAGACAGAAACAGAGAGAGAGACAGAGAGAAGGGGGAGGGCCCAGAGCAGTTTCCATAGTTGAACTTCATCAATTTTTGATATGGTTTTGTTCCACACAGGTGGGCAAAGGCCTCACAGGGTGGGAACTGGGATGGGGGCCTCCCGCATGGGATGCAAGCCCCTTTGAGCCAGGGGATGAACCAGTGGGCAAGAACTGAACTGGGGGCCTCCTGCATGGGAAGCGCACCGCAGTTCAGCGTATGGGTCCACACGGGCTGGGGCTGGGATTTGATCCTCGGTCCCCAAGGCTGCAAAGGGAGCGATCAACCTGCTGAGCTATCCTGGCTTCCCCAAAATGGAGTTTTCTTAAACTCTAAATTTTAAGCTATAACTATAGCTTAAAGATAGCAGTTAAGAAAGGAGAATTGGACACTGCTATGAATAGACAGAAGGCAATGTTTAAAGGAACTTTAGCAACTTGTAGATACCAGAATCTCATGTATAAGTGCCTGTCTCACTGATCAGCTTTAAGGAGTAAACTGTAGTTCAGGCATGTCCAACCTACAGCTGAAAATGGCTTTGAATGAGGCCCAACAGAAATTCTTAAAATATGATGAGGTTTTTTTTTGTTTTAAGCTCATCAGCTATTATTGTTAGTATTAGTGTATTTTATGTGTGGCCCAAGACAATTCTAATCTTGCCCAGGGAAGCCAAAAGGTTGAATACCACTGGTTAGTTCAACTCTATTGAAGTTGGGTTAAGTGCTTACATAAACTTAGTATTTCTTATTAAGAATTCTACATGTTTTTATAGGCTCTTTATAATAGGCTGCTGAGGATATATTTAGTAAAGTGCAAAAATAATTAACATTTACTTTATATTATACACTTTAAATTTGGAGGGCAAAAAAGGTGTAAATGATAACATTCTCACAATGATTTCAGTTCATTTCATAGAAGAATGAAATCTCAAGTGATTTTTTTATATGAGAAAAATAGCTATCAATATATTTTTTTAGCTGTGACTGTAATATTCTTCCTTAACTCAGTATTGCATATAAAGCTTTATTTATTTATTTATTTTGGCAGGGCCTCACTGCGGTGGATGTCACTGATGATTCTAGTTTAATTGCTGGAGGTTTTGCAGATTCAACTGTCAGAGTATGGTCTGTGACACCCAAAAAGCTTCGTAGTGTCAAACAAGCAGCAGGTAACTGAGATGACCGTCAGGATGTAAACTTGTCATTAGTTTACACCAGTCTTGATTCCATGAGTGTACATAAGAGATTGTGATCTTAGCTGACTTTCACTAGATTTTACTTTAACTCAAAATGCTAACATCTCAAAAGTGAAAAATACATTGGTGTGGCAATCAGGAGACAGGGGTACTAGACTGGTTTAATTTCTCTGGGCTCAGTTTTTGTATCTGTAGAATGAGGATTAGGTTACAAAACTCATTAAGGTTAAAAATCTAACATTTTATGATTGCTTACTTTCTGTTTTAGTCATAAAAATGGCTAAAAAGGAGTAAGGTCAAGATTTCATTTTAAAGAGCTTTCTAACTATATTGTTTAAACAAGATAATACATGTTCAATAATTTAATATTTTCATAGTTTTCCTTTTTGTGAAACATTGTGATATAGTGGATAAACTTGAGTTTCAGTCCTAGTTCTGACACTGAATAGTTGTATACACTGGCAAATTAACTGTTCTGAGCCTCAGTTTCTTTTATACATTGGAATAGTATCACCTAATTTAGAGGTATTTAACACAGTGGGTGTTATGTTGGAGGAGCTGTTCAGATGTAAGTTCCTCTCCTGAGCTGTGATATAATTGCCTTAAAATGTTTTAATGAATGTGTTTTTAAAAATTTATTTCTGGAACATTTTAGATCTTAGCCTCATAGACAAAGAATCAGATGATGTCTTAGAAAGAATTATGGATGAGAAAACAGCAAGTGAGTTGAAGATTTTGTATGGTCACAGTGGGCCTGTCTATGGATCCAGCTTCAGTCCAGATAGGTACAGTATAAATAATAAAAATTAAATACTGCTACATTATATTGAGATTTATATAAACATTAACTACTGGAAACATTATGCAAGTGCTGGGAAAATTTCTGTTAGAAATATCTCATAATTGCCTGTCATTCATTCATTATCTTTTAGAATCTTTCCATTTGCTAATTCATCTTGGGGGTACTGGTGTACAAGATAGCAACTTAATGTATTCCTAAATTTACACAAGATGCATAGCTTCAGGGTTTGCTGGTTTTAAAATTAGCTTTAGTTTTGTATAACCTTGATAGAGGTTGAATTGCTTCTTTGGGTTCCTATTTTGGGTTTTGCTGTCTTCCATCATGTCCAAATCTACAACAGATTGTGAATATGAAAGGCACATTAATCATCAAGTTAAGATTTATCTTTGTACAAAAGAGCTAAGAGGATATTGAAAGGGAATTTGAAACCTATGAAAAGGTATTTGCCTATTTTTCATGATCTCTAACATGCCATAGAAATGGGAGAAGGGTAT
Organism: Craseonycteris thonglongyai; assembly: GCA_004027555.1. Taxonomy (NCBI): domain Eukaryota; kingdom Metazoa; phylum Chordata; class Mammalia; order Chiroptera; family Craseonycteridae; genus Craseonycteris; species Craseonycteris thonglongyai. The sequence goes on along the minus strand of PVKE010007334.1, from coordinate 30,730 downwards.
TTTGTATTCATCATACTATCAGTGTCTTACTTGGATAGATAATAGCTTTTAATCCATCACAATTTTCATCTTTATGAGCCTTTGAGAATGAAGTTTTTGTTGTTCGATAGGGTTTAGCTAGATAATACATTTTTATTTGAAACCTTTGATTTCAGAGAAAACCGTAACACTTTGAGTTGTATTTTTTTATTTATAGCTTTTGTATTTATTCCTGAAAAAAGTAGAGTATTATGCCCATGTCTATATTATGTTTTTGCATTTTATTTTTTTTTTGTCATGAAGACATTTTTCTTTAAATTCGTATACAGCTCATACAGGATGGGAAAATAGCATCTCTTATTTTAAAATAAATTGTTGAGTTTTAAGTTACATATCACATTTCTCAGAAGCCTTTCTCAGTTGACCTTACATGATGACTATACTTTTTTGTCAATCCCTTGGTATTTTTTTTCTTAAAAGAACTGTGATTTTCTCCCTGATTAAAAAAAAAAAAAAAAATCTAATTTCATTCAGTAGGTGCTCCATAGATACTGAGTATCATAGCTACTATTAGTTTCATTAGTAGTTTCAACTCTTGTTATCTACTGTGAATTTCAAATATAAAAGTAAGATGTAGCATGTCACCTACATTTAATATATTCAAATGTACAGAGAAACTGGACAGGTAACTAAGTTATTCTGATAATCAAATATATTACCTTCTGTTCTCAGGAACTACCTGCTTTCCTCTTCAGAGGATGGAACTGTTAGGTTGTGGAGTCTTCAAACATTTACTTGCTTGGTGGGATATAAAGGACACAACTATCCAGTTTGGGACACACAGTTTTCTCCATATGGATATTATTTTGTGTCAGGGGGCCATGACCGAGTAGCTCGGTAAGAACATTGTGATCTTATGACTTGGTCTATTCAGGGAACAGAATGGTTTCTTGTTGGGAAAGGAGTAGAGTATTACTGTGTCTGTGTCTATACCAAGAGTCCTGAGTCCTGTTTTTCTTAAGTTAGCTTATAAACAAAGCTTCCCTGCTTCTCATCAGCTGTTTAATCTTGTCTCCCACTACCACTTGAAAGTTCAGGATGAAGGGGAAGCTGGGATGGCTCAGTGGGTTAAGCGCTTGCTTTGCAGTCCTGGCCTGTGTGGACCCATTTGCTGAACAAGGGTGTGCTTCCCATGCAGAAGGCTCCTAGTTCATTTCTGCCCCTTCCCACCCCCGTTCAACCCCTGGCTTGAGCGGGTGCACCTCCCATGTGGGAGACCCTGGCCCAGTTCGTGCCCTTGCACAGTTCCTGCCCTGCAAACTCTCTCCACACCTGGGTGGAATGGAAAACATGTTGAAAACTGATGACTTAAAACTATGGAGACTGCTCTGGGCCCTCCCGCTCTGTCTCTCAAAATCAGTAAAATAAATCTTAAAAAAAAGTTCAGGATGAGGTAGTTCAGGTTAGAAGCTATATGTTGGCCAAAACTTTTATATGGGTTAGACTAGGAGCTGGGGTGGGAGAGAAGGTTGGGGTGAGGTGGGGGTTGGGGGGGGCATATACAGAGAACCCAAGAACTATAAAATTAACAAATGGTTGTACCAGATCAACTTATTTTTTTCAAGAATGTTACGGTATTTAATCTCAATTATTCCTTCTTTCCCTCAGGTAACTAGTTAAACGTTTCACATGAATATTTAGGATATAATTTTTACATTTCATTAGTTAACTAATTACTATCTTTTGCTTTCAATAAAAATTTTAAAAGGCTCTGGGCTACAGACCACTATCAGCCTTTAAGGATATTTGCTGGCCATCTCGCTGATGTGAATTGTACCAGATTCCATCCAAATTCTAATTATGTTGCTACGGGCTCTGCAGACAGAACTGTGCGACTCTGGGATGTCCTGAATGGGAACTGTGTAAGGATCTTCACTGGGCACAAGGTATTTTTACACCTTCGGTATTCTAGCACACAAGGTTGCTTTTGAGATAAAAATATTTTAAAAATTAGTGACACACATTTTAGATACCATTCACACCACTAAACTTTATTGTCTTTACTTTCTTAGATATTTTTAGCCTTACTTTTTACTCTTTCCATTGGCTTTTCTAGGGACCAATTCATTCTTTGACATTTTCTCCCAATGGGAGATTCCTGGCTACAGGAGCAACAGATGGCAGAGTACTCCTTTGGGATATTGGACATGGTTTGATGGTTGGAGAATTAAAAGGCCACACCGATACAGTTTGTTCACTTAGGTTTAGTAGAGATGGTGAAATTTTGGCATCAGGTAAATGACTAGAAATGGCTTTGTGGTAAATGGTATATTAAAAGAAAACACTGAGTGTTGACAACTGCAAAATTCAGTCCTGTTTTATGTTTTCTCTTTAGCCTTAGTATCACCCTACTTGTATATTGACTTCTCAGGTTAAACTGCTTAAAATACTCCTTTAGAGGGAATGAATAGGTTTGTTGAATCAAGTTTAGATTTTTTACCAGAAATATACAGTATATACATAAAGTATACTTTGACAAAGATATCAGAAGGTAAGTATGGTGGATGCTACTAAATATTTTTCTTTGACTTTCCCTTAGGTTCAATGGATAATACAGTCCGGTTATGGGATGCTGTCAAAGCATTTGAAGATTTAGAGACTGATGACTTTACTACAGCCACTGGCCATATAAATTTACCTGAGAATTCACAGGAGTTATTGTTGGGAACATATATGACCAAATCAACACCAGTTGTACACCTCCATTTTACTCGAAGAAACTTGGTTCTAGCTGCAGGAGCTTATAGTCCACAATAAACAACTGGTATTAAAGACCTTTTGGAAGCTACTGTTTGAAAAAGGGAGACTAAAAGCAAATACCTCAGTGATTAATATTTAATCCAAGAATGTTTTGTCTGTAAGGATCTGGAAGTATGCTGCTTGGAAAATCTGAACAAGACAGTTCCACATTTCTATAGCAACCACATTTAACTAATTTCCGTTAGTTGAATAAGAGGTATTATGTTCGTGGAGGGGACATTTATGGTGCTTTTGATTGTGTGGAAACTATGCATTTTCTGTTCAAATGCTATTTTAATTTATTATGTTTAGAAAAAACCCATTTGATTTCAGTAATTCATTTTGCTTCTAGATTCAAATTGAATAATATAATACCATCTTTAATTTTAGCTAAAGAATTCTATGAGCATGTATGTTTCTGCTGTAAAAATGTACTTACTGTATGGCATTCAAGTACTATGTTAAATGATCCACTAACATTTTTGCTTGGCCCATGACTAGTGGAATGTATGTAACTGGGTAGGATGAACTACAATTCCTATCTAAGAATTAGATGAAGTACAGCCATCGATTGACATCTGAATTTACACCTGTTAAGATTCTGAGTGTACCCAAACACTCTATAAACCAGGTGAAGAAATTTAGCTTCCATGTTCTACTTTAGCTAAAATGGCTATACACAACCTAGTACACTTGAAGTCAGACAGACATTTCAGTTGCTTACCTCCAGTACTGAGCCTTGCTTTGGAAAACTAAAAGATTCAGACCAAGTCACTGCCAGTTTTTGCCTTTGTTGCATTTTGTACAGTTTTATATTTTTGATATCTTGTAAATAAAGACAACCAGCTTTTCCAGGTTCATAATTTATTGTACAAATTGAGTATCACATGATGAGTTGACATTAGCTTCTCCAGGCATGGGAAATTAATAGATGAGGTACAGCTTAGAATCCTATAAACAAAGCAAAATTAGTTTAAACACAAACATGTTTTTAAGACATTCAGTAAATTACCAGTACAGAACTATCCATGAACCCCCTGAAATTGAATTCAAATCCATCAGATTCTCAAAGGAGTAACCCCTTCCCACCAATTAAGGTGTCTCTCTGCTTAATACAATTTAAGTTAACACTCCACTTTTAACAAAAGAGCTGCCAACAATTCAGCATGATCCTAAATGTACACTATTGGAAAATTCAAGTATATGAGGGAAGTCCAGAAAGTGCCCAGCCATGTAACCGTTCTTTTTATACTGACAATGGCTAGATTTTTCTGGACAGCTCTCATAAAACGTTAATTACATTTTAAACAGTAGAAAACAGGTATGTATCTATTTAATATCTGACACAATTTCTCCATTTGTATAATGGGGATACTACCACCCTCCCTAAGTTAGGAAAATATGGAAAAGCAAGCAAAATACTACATGTTTGTCAGGAACAAGCCATGAACCACTGCATTCTGGGATCTGCTATCCCCTAAGGACTAGAAAAGCTATTAAGGAGAAGAAAAATTTTGATTGGAGATTTGAATTTTGGGTTTTATGTACATTATTTGCCAACACAAATATTTATTCACTCAAGCATGGAGATTGGAGGCACTATAAGAAGTCTATGTGGATTTAGGGAAAAGAGAATTGCTTATATAAAAATTTGAAACTAACAAAAAACAAGACACTTTCAGCTGATTTAAATGGCTGATTAAGAATTATTACATACAGAGCTTATAAGGAGAAATAAGGTCTTCATAAAGTCCCAATTGTTAAATGAGAAAAGCACATGAAGAGAATGTTCACAAAAATACAAATGGTAAACAAATGCAAAAAATGTACAACTTCATCATAAAGACACAAATTAGTTTTACTCATCAAATGAATAAAAACCAAAAAACATTCAACATTGCTGGGGCAAGAGAGGCAACCTCTTACAAAGCTGGGTGCCCCACAACCCTTTGAGGAAGAACTTGAGCCTAAGAAAACAATCATAGGTATAGACTTTATGTTCAAAAGTGCTCATTGTAATGTTATTTGTATTAAAATCTGATTCTTCTGTAAAATCTCCAAGAGCACGTATGCATTCAAATTATAGAGAACATACTTGTTATAAGACTTATCAGTCATGAATCATAGCCAATGGAAAGCAAAATAATACCAAAAAAAGAAAAAAAAAGTTAAACCAAAATGTTAACAAATTGTAAGGGTAACAGGATATGTGCAATATTTCTATTTTTTAAATATAACAAATTTTGCATAATGACAATTTATAGTCAGGGAAAACATTAACATCAAAATGGCTAAGTTATATACTTTTAAATGTCAACTCTTGCCTTTTATGTGGCTTTCACAGCTGGAGTTTTTTTAGACCTTAACTTGAAGTATAAGACCAGCATAGCAATGCCTCCATATGTGGCCAGTACACACTGAAAAAAAAAAAGTAAACTGGTGTTGCTGTCACATTTATACCATTTTAAAATATAACTGCTTAAAGGTATTAATACTCACATTCATTCTACCATTGAGTGTATAGGAATTGAAATATTTTTTGATACCAGTGAACTGGAACTGAGCATCAGCTTCTGGACCCGCCATGACTTCAATTTTCTAAAGAAAGAAAGAAAGCAACAATAAACTGGTTTGGATGCAATTTAAAAGACAAATTTTTTTTAAAGTTTAAAACACTGGAAAGTTGTTGTGTATAAAAATAAACTTTTATGTATGTTTTGCCCAACATAGCAATTGCAAAGATGGTAGAAAAAGCCTTGCTGACAAGAGTATCTTTTGGAGGGAGGACTTTAACACAACATTTCAGAATATATCTCAAATCACCAGGCATTAGGAGAGCACAGTGGTCTCTTAAGTCCACCCTCTGACCCAATATTGCTTTAAGTTTTCATTCCAGGCTCTATTCATATACCATGGTACAATGTACATGGAATTAACCAGTTTTAAGATTAGTTGAAAGTTGGAGCCTGTGTAACTTTTTGAAGCCTCTCAGAGTGATAAACTAAACAGCTCAACTAGCAACCCCTCCTTTTACAATTTTTCTTATAATTTAAGACTTACAATGGGAAGGCAGACAGTTTACTAAATGGACTTGATACACATTAGCTATTGGTGTTGGTGGGAAAGCTGGAATCCTTATTCCTTACACCAAAATAAAGGATTTAAATGTAAATAGTGAAACAAAAAAATCCTAGCAGTAAACATGGGCAAGTATTTTACCGGTAATTATCTTAGGGAAGGGAAAATAAGGAAAAAACAAAAAGGCAAAACATAAAAAGATAACCTCATGATAATAAAAATAAAATGAGACCAATTATTTAACCATCAGACTGGCATAGAAAAAAAAGCAGTAGTAAGAATGTGAGAAAATAGACATTCCTTCTGTTGCCTGGAGTATAATATAAACTGGTACAACTTCCTAAAGTACAATTTTGCAATATCTAACATCATAAAATCACTACATCCTTTTATCGAGCTGGTTCATTTGTTTTTCAAGAATTTACCCTTATAGAAATATTACAAAGTGGAAACATGTTAAATGATTCAAGGATAGAGACTGAAGTACTGTTTATGAAAGTAAACTGGAAAAACTTAAAATCCACATATAGGAGACTGATAAATGATGGTTTCTCTTGGAGGAAATACAATGTGTGCAGATCTTTATGTATTGATTGACATGGAAAGACGTCTCCATGTAATGTTAAAGTGAAAAAAAAAAATCCTATTTCTGGACATTGTATTATAGTGCACATCAATGGTTCTCTAAGTCTGTTCCCTAGACCAGCTCATCAGCATCACTTGGAAATTTGTTAGAAATGCAAACTGACAGGCCCTATGCTTCAGGCCTATTAAATTAGAAACTCTGGGGCCCAGCAATCTGTTTTAATAAGCCCTCTAGGTTTTTAATGTTTAAGTTTGAAAAACACTGCAGTAACAGAAACCCCTGGAAGAATAAACTTCTCAGAGGGTGTATATCTATGGTACCTATGTAAATTTATTTTACAAAGACATGAATTTCTTATTAAAAAAATAGCAAAGGCACATTCAAAGGTCACCAAAACAATTCTTGAAAATTCGTATGTACGACCACCTATCTACCACGACCGACGCCACGCCGAGTCGATTGGCAACACAGACGAGCCGGTCGAGGTCCGGTCGAGGTTGGTAGGCAGTGACACAGCTGGCTCTTGATGAAATGAAAGAGGGAGAAATCTGTGAGGACCCTGTTTACCACTCAAAGGCCTTCAGAGGCATTCACGTGCATAGAATTGGCAAAGAAATTTTTGGACAAAAGACCTTAATTTTGAACAGTTTCAAGAATATTCTTGGAGCAATAAAGGAAATCCAAATGTTCTCGGGCCCCCTCAAGTTCATTTTACTAAACTTATTAAAGGAATACTACCCCCCCCCCCCCCCCACCATTCACCTTCATGGTACATTTTTGGATTTTTAAATCCAAGTAAGTTATCAAGTAGGTTCCTAAGGGAAACTCTACAGAAAACAAGGACTTAATTTTGTGAAATTAGTAACTGATAACCCCCACTACCTTGTGCCTAACAAAATTTTTTAAGAGGATGTGGTGTGCAACTTAATTTAAGGTGCTTTCAAGTTCCCTTTACACAATATGGGAGGAAGGCTGAGGCTTGTGATATTCCACAGAGGACTAACTTTGATAGAAGAGTATTGCATTGGAGCTGCAATTTAGTCTGAGTTAAAAGGAAGACTTTTGTAAGGCTGAGACGGAGCAGGGAGTGTAAAGTGGGACGCTGCTGGTGAGATAAACAATAAATCCTGGGGACACCTGGGTCTGCATTCAGCGAACTGGTCACTTTTGGGCAAAGATCAGGTACACTGTGTTAAGAGTGCCCTGTGTGGTAAATGAACTGAAACTTGCTTTCTTTTTGCGTCATACTTAACTTTAGGAAGGCATATTAATGAAGGAGAAAATGACCTAAGAATAACTGTACTAATTGTTAAATGGCAGCCTGTGGAAAAGTCTAAGCTATAGGGCCTTTGCTCTTGTTTCTAATTAAGTGGCGAATAGCTATTAAATAGAACTAATCCTTCCATGCCTCTGTTCATCTGTAAGATGGGCATTTCAGAAAAGGCCTAACGTGCTGTTTTCCTGTCTGACTGGACACCTAACTAAAATGGTGAAATCACTAAGTAAAGGAGGTAAAGACAAGCGAGAGCCGCTCAGGTGCCAGGGCCAGACTTCTGCACTTGGAGGAGTTTACAGCTCTCTCTGTTCTGGCTACCTCGTAGGGAAGGCTTATTCCCATTTATCGAACATACTGCAATCTAACCGGCTTACCGCGCGGGCCTGGTGAACTGCAGGGGCCGGGACACATTCACACTCGCTTTGACAAAGGCCGCAGCGCAGCTAAAGGTGGCCTGGCTGGGCAGCCTCATAAGCACAGATCAGGGGAAACAAACTGCCTTGGGCGTACAGAGAAAAAGAGATAATTCGGCCAGAGGTGGGGTCAGAAGCCCAAGTTCTCATCCAATATTACGTCACTGGGTGACCTTGGGAACTCTTCGCTGCGGGCCTCATTTTTCTGTACTGGAAAATGTAAGCTCAGGGCCTTGGGAGCTAAGAGAGCCTTTGGGAGTGCCTATTCGCCCCGTCCCGAGGCGGCCCAGCCAGTCACGGTCTGATCCCCGGCCCTAAGGATCTCCAAGTCCATTTCCATTCCCCATCGCTCTCGTCCCGTAAAGCGAAGACCTCAAGATGTCCCCAAATCAGGGTTGGTCCAGTCCTAGGTGCCGCAAGCGAAGGAGCGAGGTCCCAGCCCGGGGTCCCCTCCACACCAACCTTGTAGAAGATAAGAATTCCGTAGGCTGTGTCCTTCAACGCACGAAGTTATCTCTCGGCCCGGCCGGAAGAAGCCACCTCCCCCGCACGCGTCCCACTCGCCTCAGCGATTCAGCCTTCGGCGTCAATTGGCTGGGGCCCGAAGCCCCGCCCTTCCGCTTCCGTTCTCTCGTTCTTTCCTCTAGGATCCAGCGTAGTAACGGAAGTGGGGCGTTGAGCCTGCCAGGGCTTCCGAACGAGCGTCGTCGTGCTGTAGGTGTAAAAGTGTCCGCGTGTGACTACAGTGGCGTAGCCTCCGAAGTTGAGAAGTGCAGCGTCGCGGGGCTGGTAAGTGAGAGCAAAGGGGAGAAGGGAGGAAACCTTGTGGCTTCCAGGTCTGTTCCAAGTCTAGGCCCCTGGGTCCCAGCCATGCACCCGCGCGGCCCGGATCAGAAGCCATCTCTGCACGAGTTAGCCCCTGGAATTTCAGGCTTTGTCCCCGGGGTATAGCTTAAATCCTGTCTTTGTTACTGGATCCCCTTACTATTTGAAGTTCCAGTTTCCTCTTGTCTGAAGTGAGATTAAGGATCAAATTCCCAGCAAACCATATTTTTCTTCATTTTTCTATTTTTATGAAACATGCACCCATTCTTGATTCCAAATCCTAGGTTCCCTCCCTCTCTGTCGTCACGTTTACTGGCCTTAAGCCTTTGTAGATTCTTATTCCCAAGTCTCTTAGCACCAACACCTCCTTATCTTCCATCCTCACATACTTTGTTGCGATTCTCATGGTTTCTTGGTTGTACTGCAGTTAACTCCTACCAGGTTGGCCTTTTTCAGTCCTTTTTTCTCTTCCCATCCATTCTGTAACCTGCAGTATATTTTTCTTGGTTACTGTTCTCTCTCTTCTAACTTTAGCAGTTATTAACAAATTCTACCTAACTTAAGGCTCCGATTGCCAAAGTAAGTATTAAATTACCCACATCTACTTCAAGATTCCCCCAACCCCCGAAATCCTAATCTGTCTTGTAAAGTTTAACTACAGTTATTATGCTTTATTTGCATAGTCCAATGATTCTTCATAGAAAGGGAACCAGCAGACTTGAGCAATTGTTGGCTTTTCCTGTTTCCATACATTTTCTTACATTCTTTTTGCATTTTCCTTCCCTTTCCACCTATCAAAATCACATTCATCTTTTAATATTCAGCCCCAAAGCATTTTCTTTAGGAAACTTGCCTTTACTGAAGACTCATCACTTCCTCACTCTCTGTTGATAACGGTAGTTTATAATCTGATTTGTATTTTAAATTATTTATATAATTGTTTTATCTTTAAAGTATGCATGTTTTCTGAAGGTAAGGGGTTATGTATATTTGTATATTCTTTTTTTTTAAATTAATTAATTTATTTTTATTTATTTTTATTTTTTATTTTTTTTTTTAAAAGATTTTTTTTTTTCCCAAAGATTTATTTATTGTTTTTTTTTTTTGACAGAGAGAGACAGAGAGATAGAGACAGAGTCAGAGACAGAGAGAAGGGGGAGGGCCCAGAACAGTCTCCATAGTTGCACATCATCGGTTTTTCCACATAGTTTCATTCCACAGGTGGGTGCGGGGCTGCACAGGGCAGGAACTGGGCCGGGGTCTCACCTCGGCAAGAACTGAACCAGGGGCACTCCCCAGTTCAGCACATGGGTCCGCACGGGCCGGGGCCGGGATTCGATCCTTGGTCCCCGGGGCTGCAAAGTGAGCGCCTAACCCACCGAGCCATCCTAGCTTCCCCTTTATTTTTATTTTTGACAGAGAGAGAGAGAGAGAGATACAGAGACAGAGAGAGAACTGAACTGGGGGAGCTCCCAGTTCAGCATATAGTTCCGCATGGGCCGGGGCCAGGATTTGATCCCCGGTCCCCGGTGCTGCAAAGCGAGCACTCAACCCACTGAGCCATCCCGGCTTCCCCTATTTGTGTATTTCTGACTTAACTGTAGCTGCTTAATGATATTACTACATTGAATCTAGTTGGTTTTTGGTTTTTTTTTTGACATAGTTTCATTCCATATGGGGAGATGGGGCTATGCGGGGCAGAACTGAACTGGGGCCAAGAACCTTTGCCACCATCCTGGCAGTTACCAGTTGTGCCCCAGTTCAGCATGTGGGTTTGCAAGGGCTGGGTCAGGATTTGATCCCAGGACCTCACGGTTACATGGCAAGTGCTCAACCTGTTGAGCTATCCTGGCATCCCTACATTGAATCTATAACTTCTTTCCTTGGAGGAAATGTGTGGACTTGTGGTTTAGAAGCAGAGACCTTTGGAAAGATAAATTGTGTATTATCTGGGGCCTGGCATCAAACCATCTATGTCTTGGTCCTGAGTGCTGGCTAGCACATAAGTGTTAGAAGGCTCTATCTCTGGCTCATTGGTCACAGCCTTTAGAAAATCTTTAACACCAAGGCCACATCTCACCTATAACTCTTTGCATTGTTTCTAGGAGACCCAAACATGGCAACCATGGAAGAAAGCTTTCCCCGTGGGGGTACAAGAAAGACCCACAAATCAGAGAAAGCTTTCCAGCAGTCTGTTGAACAAGACAACTTATTTGATGTAAGTAGTGTACTTGTTGGGCAAGACTCACTGAACACTTTCTCTCTATTGTCCTTGTGAAAAGTGAACCCTGTTTGAGAAATTGTTTTCCAGATTGTTCCTTGTTTTTAAGATTTATTTTATTGTTTTTGACAGACAGACATAAGGGGGAGGGCCCAGAGCAGTCTCCATAGTTATATATTATTAGTGTTTTACATAGTCTCATTCCACACTGGTAGGTGGGGGGCCGCGCAAGGTGGGAACCAGCCAGCCTTCTGCATGGGAGGCACACCCCCGTGAGCTGGGGGCTGAACTGGGGCCTCCCACATGAAATGCTCGCCCTGGCAAGAACTGAACTGGGGGCCACACCCCAGTTCAGCATATGGGTCTGCACAGGCTGGGGCCAGGATTGGATCCTCAAACCCAGGGGCTGCAAGGTGAACACTGAACATGCTGAGCCATTCCGGCATCCCTCATACTGTTTTTTTTTTTTGTTTTTTTTTTTAAGATTTATTTTTATTGTTTTTGACAGAGACAGAGAGAAGAGGGAGGGCCCAGAACAGTCTCCATATTTGCACATTATTGGTTTTTCCACATAGTTTCATTCCACAGGTGGGCATAGGGTTGCACAGGGCAGGAACTGGGCCGGGGTCTCACCCCGGTGAGAACCGAACTGGGGGCACTCCCCCAGTTCAGCATATGGGTCCGTACGGGCCGGGGCCGGGCTTTAGTCCTTGGTCCCTGGGACTGCAAAGTGAGCGCTTAATCCACTGAGCCATCCCGGCTTCCCCTAGATTGTTTTTTTTCTTTTTTGAAGTCTATGTTTATAAATTGCACTTGTTAGAGAATTCATAATACCACAAGGTTATACCTTTTGAAGCATGGCATTTAGTATTTGAATTTGCAGTGCTCTTGTTCTTTATTATTGGGAAACTTTGTGCCATGTTAATTAAGGATGACGGGAAAGAATTTTGATCATTGTACTTTTTTTTAAATTTTATTTTATTTTTTGACAGAGAGAGAGACAGAGACCCAGAGCAGTCTCCATAGTTGACAGCATTAGTTTTCAATATAGTTTCACTCACCAGGTGGGCATGGGGCTGTGCAGGACAGGAACTGGGCCAGGAGCCTCCCGCATAGGCCCCGGAAAGAACTGAACTGGGGGCACACCCCAGCTCAGCATATGGGTTTGCATGGGCTGGGCCTGGGATTCGATCCTTAGGCACTGGGGCTGCAAAGCAAGCGCTCAACCCCCTGAGCCATCCCAGCTTCCCCTGATAATTGTACTTTTTAAATGGGGTTTTTGCTGCCATGTATAATGGTCAGAATTTGCATTAGTATCCATAATCGCAGCCTAGAATAGTCTGTGCTCTAATTAGCAGCAGTCCCCCACCTTTTTGGCACCAGGGACCAGTTTGTGGAAGACAGTTTTCCACAGACCAAAGGGAGGGGGGTGGGTGGGGGAGGGATGGTTTGGGGGTAATTCAAGTGCATTACACTTATTGTGCACTTTATTTCTATTATTACATTGTAATAATGTTAATTTGTATTTGCAGCTGCTCCCCAGCACTAGCATCACTGCCTCAGCTCCACCTCAGATCATTAGGCATTAGATTCTTATAAGGAGCACGCAACCAAGATCCCTCGTGTGTGCAGCTCACAATAGGATTTTCCTATGAGAATCAATGCTGCCACTGATCTGACATTAGGCAGAGCTCAGGCAGTAATGAAAGCAATGGGGAGTGTAAATACAGTTGAAGCTTTGTTCACTCACCCACTGCTCACCTCCTGTGTGGCCTGGTTCTTAAGAGGCCACGGAACAGTGCTGGGGGTTGGGGACCCCTGTACTAGAGGGAAGGGAAATAACGTTTGATTATATGACTTAGTGTCTGTTTTATGTAATCTTTTCAACTGTACTGTTAAATAGAGATCGCCATTATATTATGAGGAATTGAGGCTAAGAGAAGTTATATAATTTAGCTGAAACCACATAGGTTGTTATGGTGGAATTGGGAATTTAACTCAGGTTTTTGTGACTCTATCTTCCATTCACACACTGTTCCAAATTGCTTCTCATACTAGGGAACTCCAGTGTCCATCCTAAGTCAAGGGAGGAAGAGTGCTAGAGAGAAGGGGCTTTTGAGAACATGAAGGGCAGATTTTGGGCAAAGGGAGCATTGGGGCAGACTGGGAGAGTTGGGATTGAAGTAGGAATTAAAGGAACATTTGGGAATACAGTAGATTGGAGGAATAACAGAGTAAGGTAACAGATGACTGGAAATTGGAGAAAAAGGCCAGGATTGCTTCTTTTTATTCTTTTTCTTTTTTTTTTTTTAAGATTTATTGATTTTTGACAGAGAGAAACAGAGACAGAGAGAGAGAGAAGGGGGAGGGCCCAAGCAGTCTCCATAGTTGACAGCATTCGTTTTCCATGTAATTTCACTCCACAGGTGGGCACCGGGCTGCGCAGGGCAGGAACTGGGCCAGGAGTCTCCCACATAGGTCCCGGCAAGAACTGAACTGGGGGCACACCCCAGTTCAGCATGTGGGTCAGCATGGGCCGGGGCTGGGACTCGATCCTTGGTCCCCAGGGCTTCAAAGCGAGCACTTAACCCGCTGAGCCATCCCAGCTTTCCCTCTTTTTATTCTTTTGGATCTTTTTTCCTTGCTAGATTTCTACTGAAGAGGAATCCGCCAAAAGGAAAAAGAGCCAGAAAGAGCCAGCAAAAACAAAAAAGTTGAAAATTGAAAACAGAGAAAGCAGCAAGTCTGTGAGAGAGAAGTTTGAAATCCTTAGTATTGAGGTTTGTTAAAGTTTGGTTTTGATTTAAGCAAACTACCTGGGTTGCCTAAGTTCATATATATTCTTCCTTCTCTCTTACTTTCTTTTTTCTTTCATTTGTTTTGTACATAATACATACATACATACAGCTTGTGCCTGGAGATTCTTAGAGTTTGAGCTCAGAATTGATCATCATTTTCTGTTAACCAATATCTGGGATCATGTGTTACTTTTTGTTTTTTTTAGCTTCTGAGTTCCTCATCCTGTCAATGTCCTTATGGAACTTCTGTTTTAGTAGATTCATAGGTTAGAACTGGCAATAACTTTAGCAATCATTCTGATTCTACCCTTTTATTTCATAGGTGTGGAAACGGTCTCAGTGAAGTGAAATGGTCTTACTATGCTCTTTAATTTTTAGATAACTCCCAGTAAATAATACAGTAGTTGTAAAAAAACAAAATCAAATCATTCTGAAAGGAAAGATTCAGATTCAGCCTAATGAAGTATTTTGTATGTCCTATGTGATACTTAAAAAAATAATTGTTTAACTTGGTGCCAACATTAAAAAACAAAGAACTTCACACAAAGAGGTGATTTCTTGGTTTCCATAAAAACATGAAAGCCCTGACAACACAAGCTCTCATTCTCTCATGATTGTAGTATATGGAGTTGAGTGGTGGTTGCACCCTGTAGGCCCCGCCCTGCATACTCCAGACTGCCATTAGCTCCACTGGTCTGCTTCCTTCATTTTGTTGCCTGCCAGGCATTTGAGGTTGGCTGCTTGGAATAAAGTAAAAGGTGAATGCTGTTAACACTTGTATAATTTAGCTTCTTAGGATACTCAGTCAGATGTTTGATAAATGCATTGATATATATATACATATGTGTGTGTTGTAGCTTATATATCAGAGTTGAGACTAGAAGCCAGACTTCTAACCTCCCCGTTTGTTGTTCTCTTCCCTAATGTACCCATTTCATTTTTTTTCTTCTAGTCCTTGTGTGAGGGGATGCGGATTTTGGGTTGTGTGAAAGAGGTAAATGAACTGGAACTGGTGATTAGTCTTCCCAATGGCCTCCAGGGGTTTGTGCAAGTGACTGAAATCTGTGATGCTTACACCAAAAAGCTGAATGAGGAAGTGGCACAAGAAGAACCTCTAAAGGTAAGGGAAAACTGGATGAAATCTATAATGGGAAATAAGTAGTACACAAATAAATGAAAAATTACAACTTTGTTAAGTGCTAAGAAAGGGAGGGTACAGGTGCCATGAGAATTTATAATAGGGGATTTTATTTGTTTATTTTTAAAGATTTTTGTTGTTTAAAAGAGAAACAGAGAGACAGAAGGGAGAGGGCCCAGAGCAGTCTCCATGGCTGTATATCACCAGTTTTGACA
The DNA here is from genome assembly GCA_004027555.1 of Craseonycteris thonglongyai. Taxonomy (NCBI): domain Eukaryota; kingdom Metazoa; phylum Chordata; class Mammalia; order Chiroptera; family Craseonycteridae; genus Craseonycteris; species Craseonycteris thonglongyai. The sequence continues at coordinate 15,402 of PVKE010007334.1, read as the reverse complement.
TAGTTTCTTTTCACACAGGTGGATGTGGGGCTATGTGGGGTGGGAATTGAACTGGGGGCCTCCCACTTGGGAAGCACGCCCCAGTTCAGCATATGGGTTTTCACAGGCCAGGTCTGGGACTTGATCTCTGGACCTCGATCTCTGGTTGCAAGGCAAGTACTCGACCTGTTGAGCTATCCCGGCATTCCTTATTTATTTTTTAATAGGGAGATTTTGACTTAGCCCAGGAAACCTGTAAGAGTTCCTGGGGAAAGGGATGCTTATACTGAGATATGAAGGCTAGGGGTGTATAAATAAAGAAGGAAGAAGGATGCCATGATAGCTAATCAGGTTGAGCGCTTGCGTTACAACCACGAGATCTAGGGGTTGAATCCTGATCCCAGCCTTTGCAAACCCATATGCTGAATTGCAATACAACTGGTAACCTCCGGGATGGCGATGAAGGTTCTCACCTCCCATGCGGGAGGTCACCACTTCAGTTCCCACTCCCGCATGGCCCCCCATCCACCTGTGTGGAATGAAACTATGTCACAACTGATGATGTACAACTATGGAGACTGCTCTGGACCCTCCCCCTTCTCTGTCTCTGTCTTTGTATCTCTGTCAAAAATAATAAAAATAAATCTTTAAAAATGGTGGAGTGAAAGGTGTGGGATGCAAAGTGCAGTAAACTGAAGGGCAATTAGGAAATGAAGAAGTAGGGGCAGTAAATACAACTTTTTAAAAAAAGTATAGTTGGTATATGATATAAATTAAGAGCTACATTGGTTTCAGGTGTACAATATATTGACTTGATCTTTGTATACCTTACAGTGTGATCACCCATTCTAGTAATTATCTATCACTGCAAACTTATCACATATTATTGACTATATCCCCCTTCGCCTTTTTCATCCATCCCCCCACCTAGTTTCCTATAGCAAGCATCCCTTTGGTCTCTGTGGACAACTCTTTCAACAAGCCATTTTAATATATATATATTTATTTATTTATTTTTGAGAGAGAGAGAGAGAGAGATACAGAGACAGAGAGAACTGAACTGGGGGAGCTCCCAGTTCAGCATATGGTTCCGTACGGGCCGGGGCCGGGACTCGATCCCCGGTTCTCGGCGCTGCAAAGTGAGCACTTAACCCACTGAGCCATCCCAGCTTCCCCAACAAGCCATTTTATATTTGCTCATTTTGTGGAGATATTTGGACGCTTTATGCTGAAATTCAAGGCTGTGACATGGTCATAGACCTATCTTCCTTTGTGGGCGAGTGGTTACTCTCTTCCTTTTGGGGTCTTTGGGTCTGAGGATGAGAAGCTGCTGGCAATGGATTTTTGGTTCGGGAGAAGGCTGTGCACTAGGGCTTTCTCATTTGTTTTATCAGGGACTGGTCCTCTTGCCTGAACTCTTCTCTCCTGGGATGCTGGTGAGATGTGTGGTGAGCAGTCTGGGCATCACAGAGAGTGGCAAAAAGAGTGTCAGGCTATCTCTGAACCCCAAAAATGTCAACAAAGTGCTGAGTGCTGAGGCCTTGAAGCCTGGAATGGTACGTATCTGGGGTCAGGGAAGAGGAGCAGGCAACATGCCTTCTTCCTGTTTTACCTTGTCTCCTGGGGCGTGTCTAGACCACCTTTTACTTTCAGCTTAACTGTTACACACAGTGGTGGGTCTTTTTCTGAGGGGGACTGTCTCCAGGGTGCCTGAATATTTAATAGAACTTGAAGACTTGAACCTACCTAATCACCTTATCTTGGAGGGGAGAAGGGAAAAGCATGTTTAAGATTTGCTGGTAGCAAAAAAAAAAAAAAGGAAAGAAAGAAAGAAAAGAAAGCCTCCACAGAGCCTTAGCCAGGGGATGAGGAGGAGTTCCTTGAAGTGCCTTACCCAGACGTTTTCACAGCTTTATTTTTTTTTCAAAGGCTATCTGACATTTGTGGGGAATGCTAAAGGGCTGTACTCTTAAAGAGCAAGAGCAGGGTAAACAGGACAATTAGTCTGTACTAATGGATACCCCACCATTGAATCTCCCAGTCCTATAGAAGTTCAGGAGGAATTAGTCCTAGTTTAGAACCTCCAGGCCCAGTAGGTACAAAACACTCATCTAAGTACTCTTGTAATTTAGAGGAGGGAGATCAATATGACTTTGCAATATTTGGTTAGAAGCAGTAGCGTTTTGATCAGGCCCTGAAAATTGGGTAGAAAGGGAAATACAAGTAAACCAAGTTGCAGGAAATTGATAAGTGTTGAGAGCCTGTTGTATGACAGGTGCTGTTTCAGACACTTTATCTGAAGATATTCTCAGCAACCCTGTGAAGCAGATAGAGATCCCCCTTGTAGATTTGGGAAAATGGAATGAGAAAGGTTTAAATGACTTGCCAAAGAGCAAATAGTGTTAGATCCAGCTTTGAATGCTACGCTGCTCCCCATGAAAGTAAAGGAGGTTGGCAAGATATTTTATTATTTCGTCTTGATGTTTCTTAGAAAACATCACTAGAAGGGTTGTTCTGCATTCTTATTAATCATAGCCCTGGGAGTGATCTTGCAGGTCCATCTGGTTTATCCCTCTTGGCATAACATAAAAGTCTCATCTTTGGAACATTCTCCAGGGGAGAGACCCCTCTGTGTTATTCCATTATTCAACTGTGTATCACACTCCTCACTGTCTGGAAACCATAAAATCCTTATAGCCCTGAAAGAAATAAAGTTGATTCTCTCTTATGTCTTCTAGTGGGATTGAGGTCCAAAGTTAGGAGCATGTGTGGGAGGGGTGGGGGGGGACGGTAGTATGAGATAATGTGTTGAGATTGATGGTGGAAACAGTACATTTTGTAGTGGATGTTTGTTGTGTGTTTCATTGCTTCTGACTTTTGAACTTTTCAGAATGCTTTCTCTTCCTTCAGCTGCTTGCAGGCGCTGTGTCTAGCCTGGAAGACCATGGCTACCTAGTAGACCTAGGCGTTGCTGGGGCCAGAGCATTTCTGCCACTGCAGAAAGCCCAGGAATATATCAAGCAGAAGAACAAAGGTGAGGGGATGGAGGGGGCCAGTGCACTGTGGTGAGTGGTGCGTGTGGGGGTGATGTCTAATGCTACTTTGGTGAGTAAACTACAGAGTGGCGACTCAAGGCTCAGTGGTTAATCCTGGCCAGTAGGAAAGGGAATATGTGTGAAGGGCCAGGAAGTGGGTCTCACTAAGATCTGATGGGCCATCTTCACTGTTTCTCATGTAGAAGATTCCACTGAAAGTTGGGCCTCCAAAGCCTCTGAACCAGTATTTTCCTGCCTTATTGAAATGTTCATATTTTGGGATTGTTGATTCCAAATCAGTTAGGGTCACTTTACTCCCTTCTTGTAGTTGGTCCCTTGGAGGTGGGAGTAGGGGGAGTATTGCATGGTAACTTGGCAAGGGAGGCCATGAATCATCTCAGGTATTGCTTGAGCCCAAGTTCAAGGTCCTTCTCATAGAGATATCTTTCCTTTGGGGCTGGGGCTGGTCTTGCAGGTGCTAAACTGAAGGTGGGTCAGTACCTGAACTGCATTGTTGAAGAGGTGAAAGGCAATGGAGGAGTTGTTAGTCTGTCTATTGGTCATTCAGAAGTTTCTGCTGCCATTGCTACTGAGGAGCAAAACTGGACCCTTAATAACTTGCTGCCAGGACTGGTGGTCAAAGCCCAGGTACAGAAGGTAAGCCATTCATTGTTAACTACTTTCTAAAATAAAAATCATTTTTCTTAAAGAAGTTACATGCACACAGTCCAAAATTGTGCTGTTCAGCAGTGGAGCCATGAGTCACATGTGGCTATTGTGCACTTGAAATGTAGCCAGTGCCACGTGTTAAAATGATAACATTTTTGACATACTGGGTTAAATAAACTAATTAAAACAAATTTTACTTGTTTCTTTGTAGTTTTTAAAATCTGACTGCTAAAAAACTTGAAATTACATATGTGGCTTATATTTCTTTTGGATAGTGCTAATCAAAATAGTATTAAAAGACTTAAAATGAAGAACCATCATCTATCCCTATTACCCCCATCTTTAACTCTTTTAGCTTATCTTGAAATTTAGCTCCATATTTCTAATTAATTTTCTCCTGATTTATCAATTTTAGGCATTGAGTTTTAACTTCTCATCAAGTTAGATAAAGATTTGCCTCTCTTAATTTTCCATGCCATCCCCCCATCCTCTCAATAGAGATATAGTGAAATTTTGGTGAAATCAAATGTCATTGTTACAAGGCTTTGGCATGTTAGATTTCGCTAGAAAGGATCTGCTGACCTCCACCAGGAGAGTGTGCACCTGGCTGCCTGACAGCTAGCTGAGAGAAGAGCTGGATGTCGCCATATCTATAGCCATATGATACAATTTTTCTTCATCCACATTTCAGTGTTTGTGCTCTTCCTGTGTTTTGAGTCTGCTATAGTTTTGTCAGAGAGTAACTAGTGTTTTCTATGGAGATTCCTGATTTTAGTAATACTGCATTGTTCTCTTTTGAGGTGCTTCTTACCTTAATACCTTAGCTTTGGCGGGGCTCAGCTTGCTCATGGTCAGTGTCTTCCTTTTGCAACCAGTTGGGTTTTAATTTTAGTCTGGACAAATCACCAGATTAGCAACAGTGTGTCCAAGTTGTCAGGCTGGCAGTTCCCCAAGGATCTTTGTGCAAAATGTCCTTCATCCCATTGGGAAAGCTTGAGGGTGGGAAGATTAATGTCCTCTCATTCCAGAAGAGAGGCAAGCTTACTGAATAAAGAAACAGCCAGGAGTTGTCCTGCCAACTAGTTTTATAGGAAGAAAGATTGGTAAGGGTTAGCTATGAGAGGAGAGGCACACAGTTATCCTGGAAAAGGTGGTATTCAGTATTAAGTATGAACAGTAGTTCTCACATTCTTGGTTCCTTCAGAGAGAGATTTTCATAACTCATAACTTGTTCTATTTTACTTGTAGGTGACTCCACTTGGCCTGACCTTAAATTTCCTCTCATTTTTTACTGGCCAAGTTGACTTTATGCACTTGGATCCCAAGAAAGCTGGGACGTATTTCTCAAATCAAGCAGTAAGTAATGTTGCGTGTACCTTTTCTTGATTCCAGTTGTGTCCCATTCAGCTATCCACTATCACCGTTAGCTACAGGCAGGTCCTAGAACTGTGTGTGTGTAGGTTGTGCAGAGAGGAAGTGCGGGGAATAAAAAGTGTTTTGGAAGGACCGTTTTAAACTACCAGTGGTTATCTCTGAGGACTGAAGTTGATACGAGGAGACAGTAGGGTGATGCAACTTTTAGTTTTTATTGTATATTCTTCCATATGGTTTGATATTTTTTGGTAGTGAATCTTTTGCCTTTATAATTTAAAGTGCTTTAGAGAAGTATTTAACATAGAACAAGATACATATCTAAATAGAAAAATGTGGTTTAAAAAGTGCTATGAGTGTTATAGATCTAATTTTGAAAAAATATTTTAGAGTACACTAAAATTGGTTAAAATACTGAAACATACAATCAGGTGTTAATAGTGATTAACTCTGGATGATTTTTCTATCCTTATCTAAAGATTCAGATTTTCTGCTGTGAACATGGATATTTGGGTAGAAAAGCCCAGTATAATTCAGAATTTTTTAAATCCTAAAATGATTTACTTTTTGTTTTTAACAGTAATGCATGCTAACAAATGCCATAAAGACTTTTTTTTTTTTTTAAGTAAAAATAGGTTTTCACTACCTAGTGATGATAATATTAATGTTTTGATAGACCTCTTTCTAGTAATTCTTTCCTCCCTATGGTCATATTTTTGTACAGAGTTGAGGCATTTTACACGCTGTAACCTTGTGATCACAGCAGACTGTTTCTGGTGTATTTTAGATGAACCTCTGAAACCCTGATCCCAGCACATGGTTTCTATTGCACATGCATTTTTAGCCTCATGTTGTGGAGGGAACCCTAGCATATCTTTCCTGGCCTGGAGTAAACCTCTGTGTAGTTGGACATAGTTCCTTTGAAACACACAGAGCATCTTGACCTCCACAAGTGTGCTCCAGATGCCTCATCTGTGCGCCTCCTGCTCATCATGCCCTTTCTCTTATCTAGGTAAAGGCCTGCATCCTCTGTGTCCATCCTCAGACCAGAGCTGTGCGGCTGAGCCTGCGCCCTGCCTTCCTGCAGCCTGGGCGCCCCCTCACCCGGCTCTCTTGTCAGCACCTGGGAGCTGTCCTGGATGATGTTCTTGTCCAGGGCTTTTTCAGCAAGGCCGGGGCCACTTTCAGGTTGAAGGATGGGTCTCTGGCCTATGCCTGGGTAAGGAGTCTCTTTGTTTCATCAGGATCTTATCACTGGAAGGACTCTTGGAACACATGGGTCCTTTTCTGCTTCTTTCATTCCTTGTTTTTTAAAGATTTATTTTATTGTTTTTTGACAGAGAGAGAAAGAGACAGACAGAAGGGAGAGGGCCCAGAGCAGTCTCCATAGTTGTACATCATCAGTTTTTTTGACATACTTCATTCCACACAGGTGGGTGGGGGACTGACTGTGCAGGGTAGGAACCGGGCTGGGGACCTCCCAGATGGGAGGCATGCCCCCGTGACCTGGGGGCCGAACCAGGGCCTCCCACATGGGAAGCTTACCCTGGTGAGAACTGAACTGGGGCCACACCCCATTTTACCTTATGAGTCCCCACAGGCTGGGGCTGGGATTTGATCCTCAGACCCCAGGGCTGCAAATGAGTTCTCAACCTGCTGAGCCATCCCGGCATCCCCTGTTTGTTATATTCGAATGCCTTAGAATTAGTTTGAAATATTTGATACCTAGTGGATGATAAATACATGAATAAATTAGTATGTATACCAGGGGCTTGGCGGAGTTTTTCCTAAAGGTCCAGAGAATAAATATTTTAGGCTTGTGGTATATATGGTCTCTGTCCTAACTACTCAACTCTATTCTTTTTTTTTTTTTTCATGTAATAAAATTTATTCAAAACAAGTTTATTTTGTGCAGATTCTTGCACAGTATCAGTACAAGTTGTAGGCTGGGACTCACTATCATCCCTCCTTTGTTCTTGTGCAAATTAATAAGGTTCATTTTTATTATGTAAAAGTATTAAAAATTTATCCACATTTTGTTGTCTCTTCATTTTAGGTATTTGTTTTGATATTTTATAATAAAATCTTAAATTCAACTCTCTTCTTATAGCCTGAAAGCAGCCATAGATAGTTAAAACTTTAGTTTACAAAAATAGTCACCAGTTTGTGAATTATAGTTTACTGACCCAGGATCTAGACTAATCGCTGACACAGAAATTTTGTGATAGTAAATAGCAATTGTTCTTTTTTTTTTAATATATTTGTTTTTATAGTTTTTCACAGAGAGAGAGAGAGATACAGAGACAGAGAGAACTGAACTGGGTGAGCTCTCAGTTCAGCATATGGTTCCGCACGGGCTGGGGCCGGGATTCGATCCACGGTCTCCAGCGCTGCAAAGTGAGCGCTTAACCCACTAAGCCATCCCGGCTTCCCCTAAACAGCAGTTTTTTAGTTAGAGAAATTATTTTTTTAGTAAGTTTTTTTAAAATTTTTTTATTGGTTTTGAGAGAGATATACAGAGACAGAGAGAGAACTGAACTGGGGGAACTCCCCAGTTCGGCATATGGGTCTGCACGGGCCAGGGCCAAGATTCGATCCTTGGTCCCCGAACGCTTAACCCACTGAGCCATCCTGGCTTCCCCTAGAGAAATTATTTTAACAGGTAATCAGAGTACTGTTTTTATGATAGGTAACAAATGTGTTGTCATTTCAAATGCTTTAGTGTCTGATTGCCTCAGATCTGTTGCCTCTGACTTGTCCTTAATCACTTGGTACTTTGTAGCTCAGCCAGCTCTCTGAGTCTAAGAACATCTTCAATCCTGAGGCCTTCAAGCCGGGGAACACTCATAAGTGTAGGATTATCGACTACAGCCCAATGGATGAACTGGCTTTGCTTTCTCTGCGGACGTAAGTCTGTCATCAACTCCTGGTATGGATAGAGATGTGCTTGTGGGCAGATGCGTATTCAGTGGCCTTGCTTAGTGAAGGTCACCTTTCTTGCCAACATGGTTTTGGTAGCCGTGAGTTTTAGGCAACCTCTGTTTATTTAATCTCCTATCTTCCTTTTGTTCTAGGTCTGTTATTGAAGCTCAGTACCTTAGATACCATGATATCAAACCTGGGGCACTGGTAAAGGTAAGACCTCATGAATATAATTAAATACTCCCCTAGCTTCAGACAGACTAGTTCACAGTTTAACCCATTAGTTTTCATGTGAACACATTTAAAGTCCTGTTCCTTGCTTCTGCCTGCTAACTGGAATTTCTTTTCTTCCCTTGGGTAACCTGTAATTGATTGTAAGATAAGGTCTTAAGAGCACTACCCAGCTACAGAGGAAGTAGGTTATAAACTCTGAAATTTGATGGTGTGTAATAGACCAGGTCAAAATTTAGTTCTGTGATAATTGAGCTACTTGGGATATTAGAAGTCTGTTCTACTTGCCTCTCCTGCCAACCACTTAGACCCAATTGAGCAGCTCTTGTTTATATGTAGAATTCATTTGTTAGGAGAGGTGGTCCCCTCCTTTAGAGAATGTGCTTGTAAGGCAGATAGAACATGCTCATACAAAAAGATATGAAGGTTCCCATAAATAAACCTGACTGCATTCGGATCAGTGTGGGGTTGTGTGCTTTACCCTTATGAGATCCAGAATAACAGGAACCGTTAGCCCAGGAACTGGGCTTCAAAAGAGAGGTGTCACGTGGTTTGTTGTAAGCGGTGGCAGAAAGACTGTTCTTGAAGCATCATGGTGTCTTTTCTTGGGACTCCCTAGGGCACAGTGCTGACCATAAAACCATATGGGATTCTGGTGAAGGTGGGTGACCAAATTAGGGGCCTGGTACCTCCCATGCACCTGGCTGACATTCTGATGAGGAGTCCAGAGAAGAAGTACCACATTGGGGACGAAGTCATGTGCCGGGTGAGCCTCCTGAAGCGTCTCTGTTGGGGTCTTGGCCAGATGGGAAGTTCCTACCTTTGTCCACAAAATGACCACAGTGCTGTGCTGTGCAAGGCATCGGGAAGAGAAAACTGAGTCCTTGCCCTTGAGAATTGTGTAGTATAACAGAGTTGAAATATTTATACATGAAGAGAGCAGGCCAGTGTGTGACCTTGTGCCACATGGTTTGATGCAGGCTTTATTCTATGGTCATATCTCAGAAAGGAGAGGTAAGGGTGTGGGGGGCAGTAAGTGTCATCAATGATAACAGTAACAACTATCATGTAACATGTATTCTGTGCCAGTTGCTGTGCTAGACATGACATTCATTATTTCATTTAATCCTTAAAACAACTCTGTGAAGTAAGTATTGTTATCCTCATTTTGCAGGTGGGGAAATGAAAGCTTAGGCAGACCAAGTTTGGTGCTGATAGTGAAACAAGTTTTCAAATTCAGCTCTCTGACAATAATGTCTGGGATTTCTGAGATAGGTGGGTCTTGAACTAGAAAGGAAGGTAGCTTTGGAAGGTTGAGGAGGAAGGAGTGCAGGCACATAAATAGCCCAAAGCTGCCAAAATGAATGGTTTATAACAAAGGCTTGAATCCCAAGAAAAGCTTCACAGAATTATGAGATTAAGTATGATAATACGTAATGCTTAATATAGGGCCTAGTGTGTGCAGGCACTCAGAACATTAGATTTTCATATTTCCATTTTATTTCATTAGTGCACAAAGAGCTTGATTACCCATTGGCACAATATTTTATAGTAATGGAGTCAGGAGGTTAGAAGTGGAGGAACTTCTCAGGGAGGAGAAATTGTTGGATCTCTCAGTATTAGTTTATAGATAATATACAGAAGTTCTGACATGGTAAATTGGTCCACCTGTTCATTCTGTTAGAGAAGATGTTAGTGGTCTAGGAAGGAACTAACTCAGTGTAGAAGCAACTAACACAGGACTCTGGAGGTGCAGTGAGAGGGAGCTTGTGAGAGAAAGTACATTTGAAATAGAGATGAATATGCCCAATTTGTCATCCAGTGGGAAGCAGGTAGGGTCTGTGGCAGATTATTTTGAGGGAAAGACAGTAGGTCTTAGGGACTGACCTTTGGGTTCAGGGGGGGTCTTTGGGTTCATGCGGTCACAGATACCAGCAGCTCAGTGGCTTTCTTGATAATAGGTAACTTGATGACAGATTTGATGATAGTACCCTTCCTCTAGGTTTTGCTTTGTGACCCTAAAGCCAAGAAGCTGATGATGACCCTGAAGAAAACCCTGGTTGAGTCCAAACTACCTGCCATTACCTGCTATGCCGATGCCAAGCCTGGTCTGCAAACACATGGCTTCATCCTCAGGGTCAAGGACTATGGCTGCATTGTGAAGTTCTATAATGACGTGCAGGGACTGGTGCCCAAGAATGAGCTCAGTGCTGAGTATATCCCTGACCCGGAGAAGGTCTTTTACACTGGCCAGGTAACCCTTTACCCAGTCAGGTCCCTACCCTTGGTGACTCCATGAACACAGATTTGAAGGAGTAGTCTGGAGGGCTCACTTTTCAGTGATGAGGAAGGGAAACTATAGGGCAGTGGGTCTGCCTGCTGAGTGAAGGTGGGAGTAGAACAGAGGGAAACCCTCAAAGGAAGCAGGCAAACTGGTGGACCTGAGGCCTACAGCCTTGAAGAAACTAGTCTTCACCTATAACACATAATAACACTGGTGTCCCTCACATCAGAAGTTGTTCTGAGGCCATTGTTAACGTTGCCACCAGGGGGCAGTGCCATAAAACTAGTGAATCTGGGTCGGTCTAGGAAAAATAATACTTTAAAACTTGGTTGTACCAAAAAGCATTCATATCTTACTTTCACCCAATGGCTGACTCAGAGCCTGTGCATCTCTCTGTACATTTCTCATTGTGTTCTGGTCTGATCCAGGGGCGGGTGGGTCTGCCTCTGTAGCGCTTGTGGAGGGACCTCTCTCCAGCGCTGACAGACCTCCTCGGAGGTGGTAGCCAAGCAGGTGTGACTTCTCTCCAGGTGGTGAAAGCTGTGGTTCTGAGCTGTGAGCCAGCCAAAGGGAGGATGCTCTTGTCCTTCAAGCTGTTGAATGATCCAAAGAAAGAGCACGTGGGACACAATCAGAAGAAAAGAAAAGCTTTTAACGTTGGGCAGGTACCCTGACTTCTCCAGACAAGTTATTTTAGTTTACAGTGGCCAAGGGCAAGGTGCCGCTGATGTTTGGGGACTGGAAACCATGGAGGGGAAAGGTCGCGACAGCTGGCTCAGATTCTGGGACCAGAGAGTTAAGGTTCTTGAGAGAGAACCTCATGTATATTTTTTCCTGTACGTCAGAGCAAGTGGAAACTATCCTGTCGTGGGGGGCTTCTCAGCAGTGTGCCGCTGCTTTTCCCCCAGTCCCCAGGGCCATCCTGCAGGACGGTCTTTCCTCTGGGACCCAGTGGAGGGACTTGGGAGAGGGGTGACGTGAATGCACAAATGGGTCCTACTAGTGTGTGTGTGTGTGTGCGCCTGCTGGGTCTTTGGAGGGCTGAGGGGGTGGGGCATGGAAGACAGCTGCTTCTTTGGGCTTGACCTCTCCATGATCCCTTGCGCGCTTTGTCTAGGACTAATGCTATGTTTTGTCTTTCTTTCCTGGGTAGTTGGTGGATGTGAAGGTTTTGGAAAAGACCAGTGATGGGCTGGAGGTGGCTGTCCTTCCACACAGCATCCCTGCTTTCCTCCCCATGGCTCACCTCTCGGACCACGTCGCCAACAGCCCACTGTTACATCGCTGGCTCCAGGCCGGTGATACGCTTCACAGAGTCCTGTGTATGAGCCAGAGTGAGGGGCATATTGTATCCTTTACCGGTATCTGGGGAGCTGTGGGAAACAGGGGAGCCGTGACTACTTTCAGGGGAAAACTCTGGATTGGGCTGTGCTCTTAGTAGGAAACCTCATAGAAAAAAGCCAGCCCTTTGACTGCAGAAATACCTCCATAAGACCTAACCAGTGAGCAAGGCTAAGCTTTCCTTCTAATTCCCTGGCGGAATGTGAGAGTAGGATTGAAGTCCTGCCAGTAGATGCTGGTGTTCCGGTTAGGGCAGGAGTCCAGGGTATTGGGGAGTGGGTGGTGTGTCGTGGGCAGTCCAGCTGCCAAGCCACAGGGATGAGCCATTTCCTTTTTGGTCCCTTGCAGTAATATAGAAATGAGTTAATAAGGAAAGGAATAAAACAGTGATTATCTAACTTTAATGCATATTAGATTCACCTGGAGGGCCTGTCCCCTTGAGTTTCTAATTTGTAGGTCTGGGGTGGTGCTCAAGAATTTGCATTTCTAACAAGTTTCTGGTGATGCTCTTACTATTGGTCCGCACAGGGCAGTAGCAGAAAGTGTAGGGTGGAAAATGGAGATGGGAGCTATGGACATTTCATCTGTCCTTTCTGGAATATACCTTGATAAAGTGCCATTAGCTTCTTTGCAGGAAGCCAGCTTTGGTCTCCACAGTAGAGGGTGGTCAGAATCCCAAGAACATCTCAGAAATCCATCCTGGAATGCTGCTCATTGGTTTTGTGAAGAGCATCAAGGACTATGGTGTATTTGTCCAGTTCCCCTCAGGTCTTAGTGGACTGGCCCCCAAAGCTGTAAGTCATTTCCATGCATAAGGGCATGGGGTTATGGAACCTGAAGGTTGGTGGGAAAGGGCAAGATTCTCAAATCCCATGGAAGATTTTTAGGGGAAGCAGCTGAGTACAGGTTTTACAGCTTCCTGAGTTTTTGAGGTGTTATTATACCAGAATACCCTTGAAATTATCCTCCACTCCTATGTCATTGAATTGTTCAAACTGGAAAAATCCCTAGTGGTCCCGTAGCTGAACCCCTCATGCCTGCTCAGTACACTGAGACGCAAGTGGGGAGGAGTCTTACCAGAGTCAGCATAAGACAGTGGTGAGCAAATGGCTTGTAGCTCATTCCTGCCACAGATGACTCAAATATTTCTGCCCTTACATAGGTTTGTTCCCCTGATATTTTGCCTGGGCAGATGTCATATCCATTCCCTGCAGAACAATTTTTAAAATAGGAGCTGTTGAGAGGGCCCCAGAAACATGCATAGTGAAGGGCAGAGGGTTGCCTTGCCATTGGGAGTTAAGAGATATGTACAGCTCAGTGTCCCTCCAGCTTGCCAGTGATGTGTCTTGGCTGGGTGCCCTCTAGAAGGCTGGGTTGGGCAGCCAGGGCCTCTCCTGTGTTTTTATGGAAGGGGAATAGACCTGTACTTACAGAGGACTTGGGGGACTTCCTGGGTCCCATCACCCTACCCCCTCTACACATACCCTTTTCTAGGTACATTAAGTGGGTTGTCTTAATAGAGACTTCCTTTCCTTCCTTTCCTGCCCATTCTTTTAGATCATGAGTGATAAATTTGTGACCTCTACTAGTGACCACTTTGTTGAGGGGCAGACGGTGGTTGCGAAGGTGACCAGCATGGATGAGGAGAAGCAGCGGATGCTGCTGTCCCTACGGCTGTCGGACTGCATTCTGGGAGACCTGGCCACCACCAGCCTCCTCCTCCTGAGCCAGTGCCTGGAGGAGCGTCAGGGCGTGCGCAGTCTCATGAGCAACCAAGGTGGGGGCAGGATGACAGAGGGTGGGGGCTGGGGGTGGGGAGCAGCCATGTAAGTTATGCCTGCCTGTTCTGATGGGCTTCCCAGGGATTAAAAAAAAAAATTAGCAAACTTTAAAAAATAGAAACATTACCTATAGAAAGTACAAAAATCATTTAGGGTATAGCTTAGTAAGTGTTCATAAAATGAACGTGCCTGTTTAACTACCACCCAGATTCAAATTAAGATCATTACCAGCATCCCAGAAGTCCCCCTGTGCTGCCCAGTCCAGAGTCAAAGTTTCCCTTAGTTTTGTGGCCTCGGGGTCTGCAGTTGTGAATCCATTCACCTCTTCACTTTTTGTTTCTTTTCTTTCCTTTATTTTTTTTTGTGTGTGAAGATTTATTGATTTTTGACAGAGAGAAACAGAGACAGAGAGACAGAAGGGGAAGGGTCCAGAGCAGTCTCCATAGTGGACATTAGTTTTCCACATAGTTTCACTCCACAGGTGGGCACAGGGCTGTGCAGGGCAGGAACTGGGCTGGAAGCCTCCCACATAGGCCCCGGCAAGAACTGAACTGGGGGCACACCCCAGTTCAGCATGTGGGTCCACATGGGCCGGGGCGGGGATTCAATCCTCGGTCCCCGGGGCTTCAAAGTGAGTGCTTAACCCGCTGAGCCATCCCAGCTTTCCCCTACTTTTTGTTTCTTTACTCAGCAAATATATAGTGGGTGATAAAATGGAACAGGGACCTGCTAGAAGACTTGGTGAGGGGTTATTATTCTGACTCTCGTAAGCTTTGAACCATTGTGTAGAATTTTTGAAACTCCTGGGATTTGGGACGAGGAAGCTTGACAGCGGAGATTCCAAATAGAAAGGTTGAAAATTCAGAAACCAAAGGAAAGCATGTATTTCTGGTATTTGCTAGTTATTTTCATGAAGTTTGGCCAGGAAAGATTAGCAGGGGTGGCATAGGTATCTCTGTAATAAGAGTTCTATTGTTTTTGATAAGAGAGAGGGAGAAGGGGGAGGGCCCAGAGCAATCTCCATCGTTGTACAGAAATTTTAGATAATAGTTTTGTTTCACAGGTGGGTGTGGGGCTGCACAGGGCAGGAACTAGCCTGGGGGCTTTCCACCTCCACAAAAGCTGAACTAGGGGCACACCCCAGTTCAACATATGGCTCCGCACAGGCTGGGATTTGATCGGACCCTAGGGCTGCAAGACAAATGCTCAACCTGCTGAGCCATCCCAGCATCCCCTGTAATAGGAGTTTTCATGGATATTAGACATTTTTACCAAAAATGATTTAACCTTCACAGTGGTTCCAATGCTTCACTGTCCTCTGCATGGCAGCACATTTCTAAAGGAAAAGAACTAAGAATATTGTTTCATCTTGCTACTTCTTGTTTCCTTTGGGTCTGGCAGACTCTGTGTTGATCCAAACGCTGGCTGAGATGACCCCAGGGATGGTCCTTGACTTAGAAGTGCAAGAGGTACTGGAAGATGACTCTGTGGTGTTCAGTGAGGGCCCAGTGCCTGGCCTGGTCCTGAGAGCCAGCAAGTACCATCGAGCAGGTGAGTGTGTCGATCTTATCTGTCATGCTGGTGGGGGAAACCCTTTGCCCGTTGTTCTCCTGGATAGTTTCCAAATATACAGGGTAAATGAGTTGAATCTGGAGAAACTTTTGGCATGGCTATCTTGTGTGAATGCAAATCAGGACAACTGACAACATTCTAAAGAAGATTTAGGTATGAATCCTTGATTGCTATAATTGGGTAAATTGAAATTTTCACGTATCAGGTTGAATAACTT
>PVKE010007333.1:0-51084 GCA_004027555.1 Craseonycteris thonglongyai | reverse complement strand
TCTGGGCCCTCCCCCTTCTCTCTGTCTCTCTCTGTCTGTCTCTCTCTGCCAAAAAACAACAAAAATAAATCTTAAAATAAAAACTTTTTCTAAATTGTAATATAGTGATACATACAAAAAATTTTTACTATCAGCATACTTAACCTACATACACTAAATATTTAAGAAAAAATAAAAAGGAAGCATTAGTGGCTTCTATACTAGAATTATGCTTGATGACATCTGAACGCAGTATTTGTATGAACTCCAAAGATAGTCTTAAAGCCAGATATTATAGTAGTAGTTCTTAAACATATTTAGGAATAAAACTAAAAATTCTTAACATTCTTATAAGTACATTAAAAATGTTTACATATTGAATTCTATATGACCTAAGAACACATTTATTATGAGAAAATATGACTCTTATGTAGTATAAGACCAGAACTATAAACACATTTCCATGAACAGTATACACTATGAAATTTAAGCATAATTGTTAATTTCAAATTTTCTGATATCATTTAGGTATAATATTTCATAATTTTAAACCCTCATGCTGCTGTTTAGGTGAATGGATGGCAAGAAATTTTATAGTGAAAAATCTTAAAATTGAGAGAATTCAATCTATTGACTTTATTTGTTTTTTTCCCTCTGAATTGGACACAGTGTCATTATTTGATTTTAATAGAAAACGTTTGGGTTATGCTTACAGAGCACAGATGTCCTATGGGAACATGGGCTGAAGTCAGTACATAATTTCCCATTAAATAAGCATCTGAACACTACCTTAACAACTACCAAATGAGGTTAAGTACCTGAAAAGTGCTGTATACAGCATATAAACACATTTTCCTTATGTGAAAGAGGGATATGTAGCAATGCGTATCAGACTTTAAGCTTCTCTCTAAAGAAGTTTTGCCAGATTTTGCCATTCACCACTAAGCTTCCTTGTTCCTTAGAATGATAGAAAACTATATAACAGTAGAAAAAGAGGTTCTTTTATTTATATAAAGTTCCTAAAGTTATTTCTTGGTATAGGGGTTGTTTTATCTTATTTCAAGATTGCACTTATAATAGTTGCAAAAAAAAAGATTGCACTTATTTTTTAATAACTTTTTTGAGATATAATTCACATGTGTACATTTTATTCATATTAAGTGTACAATTCAGTGGCTTGTAGTATATTCAGTGCTGTGCATTCATCACCACAATCAATTTTAGAACATTTTCATTACCCTAAAAAGAAACCCTAAACACCTTAGCTATCACTCCCCAATTACCCCATATCCCAGCACTAGGCAAACATCAATCTACTTCTTCCTCTATAGATCTGTCTATTCAGGACATTTCATATATGAGTAGAATCTTACAATATATGGTTCTCTGTGATGGCCTCTTTCACTTAGCATGTTTTTAAGGGTCATCCATGCTGTTACATGTGTTAGTATTTCATTCCTTTTTATGGTTGACTGTTTTCCATTGCATCATTGCATGGACATACCACATTTTATTTATCCATTTATTAGTTGGTGGACATTTGGGTTGTTCACTACTTTGGGGGGGGGGTGCTATTATGAGCAATGTTGCTATGAACATCCATGGACATATATTTCTATTTCTCTTGGGTGCATACTTTGGAACACAATTGCTGAATTGCATGGTTACTCTGCTTAACCTTTGAAGAACTACCAGACTGTTTTCCAAAGTGGCTGCACTATTTATATTCCCATCAGCAGTGATAAGGGTTCTAATTTGTACACATTCTAGTCAACATTTTTTTTATGTCTTTTTGGTTATAGCCATGCTAGTGGGTATGAAATGGTATCTCATTGTGGTTTTAATTTGCATTTCCCTGGTGGCTCATAATGTTGAGCATCTTTTCATGTGCATGTTGACCATGTGTTTGTCTTCTTTGGAAAAATGTCTATTCAGATCCTTTGCCCATGTTTCAGTTGGGTTCTCTTTTTATTATTGAGTAGTAGTAGTCCTTTATATATTAAAATTACACTTCTTAAAAGCTCTGGATACTAGACTATATACAGTGATGACTGTAAACTTGTCATAAATCATAGTTATGTTCCTTCTTGAAAAAGATTTTTTACTATATTAATACCTACCATAAATATGCACTCTTAAGTTCTTATTACAAAGTCTAAAGCAACAGATAAAACAATGGTGAAAATGACTAGTTTTATAATATTATGTTCTTTTGATATAAAACTTCCCCTTTCCCTCCAAAAAAAAATAGTTGAATGGCATTGTCTAATACAGTGGCATTTTATTAATAATACATTTTGTTTGTCTTAGGTATAAGAGGACTCTTGCTTTTACCTGTAAAGATTCATGTTTTAACTAAAACTTTTGAAGTCATAAGATATGTAACCTGGTCATTATAATAATACATTTTATGTTTCAAAAATGGTAAAATTCAAATATTAAGTTTTGGCTACATTAAAATAATTGTTGTAATCCTTTAAGATATAGATATAAATGTATTGATTATAACTTTTTGTTACATTAAAATGCAATGTGCTAGTTTCTTTATAGTGAATAAAGTAAAATTAATTTCAAAATAAGGCAAGTGACACACCAATGTGAATATACCTAACACTTCTGAACTGTACATTTTAAAATGATTAAGATGGTAAATTTTATGTTTTTTACCACAATTAAAATTGTTTTCAATAAGGTAGGTATAATGTTTTAATATCAGTTCTTTTGAAAGGGGCATTCTAAATGTTTGTTTATCAATGTAACCTTCCACAGTTAGAGTTTTTATACAGAGCTTTCAAAGGACATCATACATTGCTTAAGTCAGATAGCTTTCTCCCTATTTCTTCCCTAGTTTCACTTTTGGAAACATGTAATACAGATACTTGGATTATCCAGAATGTTAGTTCTTGAGGGCGATGAACAGATAATTTCTTTCAGTTGAGGCGTTCCTCAGCTGCCCCTGTGTTTGCTCTGAGGAGGTGGTTGGAGGTGGGGAAAGAGACCAACTGAAGCAAGAGTACCACTAGATTACATACTCAAGTTCCCTCCAAAGGATGTGGACGCAAGGACTGAGGTGCTGATACAAATCTCACTGGTTTGAAGTGGATTTTATGAGCTGCTTTAGTGGCCTGGAACATCTATCTCAGTTTATAGAATGGTCCAATTGCTAAAAGTTATGCTCAGGTCTTTTACAATACTGTTGAATTATACGTTCATTATAATTCTTTTGATTATGAGCTGTAATTCCAGGCTTGTTATTTTCAATTCAGAAAGAAAGTAAATGTTTGCTTTCCTTAGGTCTCTGCACTTGAGTGATTGCAAGAAAAAACCCTCAAGTTCTGTTCTTTTGGGATAGATACTCCACTCTTTAAAGCACTGGCTAGATCTCAAATTCAAATCTCGAACTCCTTCTTTTTGAAGAATGACTTCTACTGCCTTTTGACCGTCTGTGAAAACCAAAGTGCAGCTTCTCAACTGACCATTCTCAGTAATTTGGGAGCTGTTTTATTCTGCTTCCATCTCATGTCTTGAATTCCCAGCAGGGAGTTTTACTTTTACCTGATGAGCTATTTTATCATGGTACTGATTATTGCTGAATACCTAAATATGACTACAGCCCAAGAAAGTAACGTACAGGTTAACTACAAGTCATTTCTTTGAGTTCATTAAAGAACCTCCCCCCATGACTCTTTGGTGTAAGCTAAATTTAAGCCAATGAATAGTCTGTAAAGAAACAAAACTATCTTGCTAAGGGAAACTGGATGGTTGGGTCTTTTGATGTTGCTATCAAGGAGGGCAGAGACAGGATGGATTGTTTGTCTGACTGAGGAAACTCTGGAATTCTAAAGAGCACTGATAAAACCCTACACAGGCTGTCCTTCATAGCAAAGGCTGGCTTTTTTTTTTTTTTTTTTTTTCTCCACTAGCAATTGGTTTTCTCTGTTTATTTTACTGTTTCAGATTATCCTTTCTGTGTTGAAATCCACACAAGGGTCATAACATTAAAACCCTCCAAAAAAAAAAGTACACAACATATCCCAAGCTTTTTGGAAATCACAATGTTAGACATTGTGTAGTACTGTCACCCCACCCCTGCCAAGTGGTGGGACTAAACCACACTCTGGTATGCGGTGTTGGCGTTTTCTTTTTCAGCCCTGTGATTTGCTTTTGGTGGCTCAGGGCCAAAGAGTCCTCTCCATGTAGAAGCTGCATGAAGGCAGACAGTGCGTCTCCACTTTGATTAAACTTTATGCTCAAGCTACTCAATACTGGCATGGTGCTGGTACAGTGAAGTATAGTGCCATTGTCATATTGACAATGACAATTTAACCTCCCTGCTGGGAAATGAGATTTGGATATTAGAAGGAAAACAATTTGTAGCATCATATTAGTGGTATCTTTAAGGAGAAAATTCTACTAGGTAGTTCCTAAGACTTTGAAAAATACCTATTTCAATATTCCTATTTCAAGAGTGCTCACAAATAATGCTCAGTGGGGTATTGTAGAGCGGGGAGGAGGGGAGGATTCCTTGAAACTTTGTAGGTAAAGTAATTCCTGCCTCAGTGGAGTACAAATAGCGCTATATGACAGGAGCAGAGGGGAGGGCCGGAATTTAAAAGTATCCATCCGTGCTCTTTGTGCTATTGGGATGTAAGGTCAGGGATAGAATTGGTCCCATCAGATGTTTCTCATTGAAATCACCTCTGTCCACAGCTTTGGTGTCTAGCCAAAATGTATTCTAATAAAACATAAGTCCCTTAGGACACATTATAAAATACATATTTGTAAGAGTTGTAATGGAATTGATTCCTGTTTACCTCATACTCACTCATACACAGGAGATGCAAAGAATACTTTGTGACTTTGTGTAACTAAATTTTAGGCTTTCGTTTGTTTTTCTTCAATTACGCTATTGGAAATGTGTAGTTCCTTGTTTTTGTTTGAATTAAGAGTCTAATTTAATCATTTTCCTTTAAAAATAATCTACAAGCCCTGTGACTACTCAAGAAACACTCACTGTTAACAAATTTCTATTTTCAGCTCCATGCCAGTTATAATACAACTTATCAAGAGGACCTGAATGAAGTAATTTAATTATTTCCAATGTACAAAAGGCAAAATTAGCTGCCATGAATTTCTCTGGAGCTAAGCATACTTGATCTTTCCAAATAAATATTTTCATTTTTGACATTCAATCAAGATACATTCACATTCAAATATATCTTTAGTTAAGTTGGATATTTCCTTTGGCACTGAGAATTATTCCAACCTCTGCTCAGAAAAGAGAAAGAGATTAAATATAGTAAAGCAAATTTAATAATTTTTACTTTGGCACATCATTCCTGCCAATCTACATATTGGTCTATGCACACCAAAGAGGACATATACAAATTAATATAGAATTAGTGATCCTTTCACGGAAAGAAATTTTTCATCAGCACCAGAAAAGGGCAGATTTTGATCAGATTTTCACTGAAAGAATATTTTCTTAACGAACATCCAGACTCTGGAAATCAGTTTTTGAGAAAAGGCAACAGTTGCAACATTTACTGTACTTTAAAAGAAAACAGTTTCTTTTATCACAATTTATCACATTGACTTCACGGCTTCTTTTGTTTCTTGTTTAAATTTATCCCAACCTTTATTTGGAGGAGGCCAAGATGAGCTGTCAGTGCTGTGAGTTTGTAGTGAGCATTTGGAGGGGTCCTGTTATTTGGATCATTCATTATTTTCTATAGATTTATAGAGTTAGGGGTTAATGTAAGCAATTCTGCGTTTCTATGCGATCCCTTAGAATTTTCTTTTAATTAGAGTATTAATTAGCATTAAACAAAATTTTGCTTATATTTTTTCTTTTTTTTTTTGAGGACCATGCACATAGATATACAAAAATAAAAAGTATTTTATTCTTCTAAACAGCTTTTCATCATTAATTTTTTTTTAAATGATTGCACTTTCTTAACATTGAAAGAAAATAAAAAAGATATGTCTTTCAATTATTTTATCTACAAGCAGGACTATGCTACTCTAATCAACAAACTTAAATTTCAAAACTTTAACTTAGGGACTTTTCAAGGAAATTTGATATTTGTGTCAATAAACTTTTCTTACTGATGACTAGAATAATTTGGAACACAGTTCTTAAATTAAATCGAGCTTGCAAAATCTATCTTTTTTTGCCCCCTTAATTAGTCAGATCTTTGGACAAGCTCCAAATGCACTCTTCATCCCACCTCATACTGTCTCCTCCTCTGTATAGTTTGAGAGTTTGGCTTTTACTTTGGTTGCCCTTGGAAGGTACTTAAGCCTTTGATCTGCTTCGTTTACAATCACAATGTTCTTGTAGGATAAAGCCCTTGGCCTTCTGGTGACACTGAGCTACTGATACTAACTTCCCACATATATGGATAGTTGAAATCCACATTCAAAAAAATGCAGCCTCATCAGGAGAGAGGCTTGTAAAGGACTTCAGGCATGAACAAGCCCAGTGTGTGCACATCTTATATGGCTCCCACTTTTCTCTTTCCATCTCATTTCTCACCACCTCCCCTTCTGGACTCTTCTCCAGCCTGGACCCATTTTTCCAGCCTCTTTTCTGCAACCTATCCTCACCTTCAGGTCTTACCTTGGATGTCACTTCCAGGGAACCTTTTCTACCCAGTGCAGTGTAATTAGATGGCCCCTTTGTCTCTTCCACCTCCTCCAGCCAACTGAGTTTCATGATAGCAAGAGACCATTTTGTTTGGCACTCTATCACCAAGGACTGGCAATAGTCATTTTCTGAGATCCCAGAGAGTCATCCATTACTTTAGAAAGTGTCACTGAAGTCTCCACTTCCATGTAAAAAGTATTATGCATTTTTTTAAAGAGCCTAACATTTTTTTCTGGGTGATTAACATAGCAGGGAAGAGAGGTCGAAGTTCCAAGGTGACCCAGATCCTCTTGAAATGATTACCCTGCTGCTTTGAACAGTGTCAGACCAGAAAAGCCAATATTTGGACTCTTGACCTAGAGAAATATTATACCCTACTGTCAATTTTTGTAGTTGGCTTCTCTCTCTCTCTCTCTCTCTCTCTCTCTCTCTCTCTCTCTCTCTCTCTCTCTCTCTCTCTCTCTCTCTCTCTCTCTCTCTCTCTCTCTTTCTCTCTCTTTAAACAGACAAAGAGAGCTTTTCCATGCTTTTCCTGGAAAGATTCACTGATTCAGTCTTTCTGTTAATATTTGGTAGATTGCCTACTAAAGCCACAGCATGCAGTTCTTCCTTAGGACTTGTGTGCTGTTTAAAACTGAGCACTACATGGGAGTTTTCTGATTGCCATCTAGTTCACTGTCCTGATAGGCATTTCTGGATATGAGGAAAAATTTTTCTGGCATCCCAGCTCTAAATGGTATGGTGTGTGCATGCGCACACACACTCACTCACTCCTGCCATACTTTCTCCTTCTGTGTCTAAGATCATCTCTCCTCAAAGTTTGGAAATTGAGTTTGCACTACAGCAGAATAGCTGGCTCTTGGTAACTTTCATGGAGTGAAAGGACATCTTTCCTTCCCCTGGGACTTGAGTACAACAGCTTAAAAATAGAACAATGTGTGTTTGGTGTTTTCTTTTCATCCTCTGCTTCAATAACAGGTATATAGTTACAGATACAAAGAGCTAGATTCACATCTTCTGCTTACCTCGGGAGAATTCCCAGAGTTACCTAGGGAGCAAGAATTGGACCTAAAATGTTTAGTAAAAAGAAAGTAACCCAATATAGTTATGTGTTAGTAACACTGCTGTATCATATGGCTTTATTATTCTCCTCCAGTGGTGACCCTAGGATTCAAATGCACAGTGGGAAAAAAATTTGCCAAGAATGATGCCTAGGCACCAGAAAAACAAAACAAAACAGTTAAAGCCTCTAAAAGTAGAATTAAAGAAACTAATATGACTATTATAAATTTCAGGCTTTGGAATGGTTAGGATGAGACTGAAAATTGAAGTACTTCTACTGGAGAACATAGGTACCGTTTTGTAAACCAAATGTGAAAGGTCAGGTCGATTTGCTAGTTTGTTTTTAATGCACTTTCCAAAATGTACTTCTTAAATTGTAATATGACCTCTTAGAAGCATTGACATCACAAGTACTTTGTGATTCAATGCCTGGTCCACTTTGCAGCATGTCTGTGCTCAGCAATGGTGTTACCTAATAAATTCACACATAAAGTACGATGTGGGAGCGGCATCCCCTGCTAGACACTTTTCAGCAGCTGCTTGCGGTTCTTTCACATTCCGTCCCCGAGGAAACAGTCCATAATAAATTTGAACAGATGCTAGGTATTTGGCAGTGTTGTGAGGGGTACTAGTTTTCAAATTGGGGGTTATTTCACGTCTCATAATTAAAATGTCAGCAGCCTTTATGCCTTCAATGTGTTCCAGTGTGCACATAAATACCTAACCTCTGACTCCACATTGATGCCTCATGAGTTCTCCTAACCTATTTATTGGTTCTGAAGCCATCACTACTAAATCCTTGGCTCTTCAAGCCCAGTCTGGTAAATACTCACAGGCAGATCTGATTTGGCATTAAATTTGGCTCCTCCTTTCTGAGTGTGCTTTTCAAACAGTTGTTCCCCAAGTCGCCTTCTCCAGGGCCCGTCTTTTCTCCCCCACATGCATCATCCCTTCTTTCCCAGCCCCCAGTATTTGGTTCACCCAACATTGCTGTGCCTGCAGAGGGCTGTGCTCTCCACAGGCTCCACAGCCTGAGCACTGAGAGCGAGAACAAGGTTGTAGTTGCATCTGCAGCCTTGGGCCTGGCATACAATCCGTGCTCAATACATTTATCTCAAATGAGCTACGGATGATGAGCTTAGAAAAAGGAAAATATTCATGTTTTCTTACTAATCCGCTTTAAAAAGTCAGAAGACATTCTGAGGGGGTTCTCACGCCCCTCCAAAGGCTATTAGGGAGCAGACAGCAAATGGTTCGTGCATACAGAAAACCCACAGTGAGTTGGATAAGCCTATGATGTCCTCATGCTTCAGAACACTCAGTAGTCGGTGAAGGAGCATATTTGTGTATCTTTTTTTTTTTTTTTAAGATTTATTTTATAGTTTTTGACAGAGACCGAGAAGGGAGAGGGCCCAGAGCAATCTCCATAGTTGCATGTCATCGTTTTTTCCTACGTGATTTTGTTCCTCACAGGTAGGTGGGGGCTGTACAGGGTGAGAATGGGGCTGGGAGCCTCCCACATGGGAGGCACGCCCCCTCGAGCCAGGGGCCAAAGCAGGGGGCAAGAACCGAACTGGGGGCCTCCCTCATGGGAAGCACACCCCAGTTCAGCATATGGGTCCACACAGGGCAGGGCTGGGATTCAATCCTTGGTCCCCAGGGCTGCAAAACAAGTGCTTAACCCACTGAGCCATCCTGGCTTTCCCATTTTTGTGTATCTTGCATACTGATTCCCTGTGAATGATTATCCCATTCACTTCTCACTTATACAGTTTATCTCCGTACTTGAAATATTTTACATTTCTACTCATTTGAAAGTTATTCCACAGGCATTCTTGGGGCATTTACATGGCCTGTGGTCTCTGTAAAACTGTTCATATACTTCTCAAGGGGTATGGACTGCCTCACTTCATTTTTCTCTGCCAAACCTTGTAAAGCTCTCTGCTTTCACTGGATACGCAGTAAATAGTCCTGACAGCATCTGCCACATTTCATACTTCATTCCCTTCCTTGTCCTTGCTGCATTTGTGCTCTGAGTCATATCCAGCAGCTATTGTCTAGTTGAGGCTATCAATTCATTCAATATTGAGCTCCTCCAGTCAGCTGTGCTAGGTGCCGAAGAAAGAAGTCACAGAGCTCTCAAAGGTGGACTCTGGGCCCCAGATCACCCAAATCTGGACAGAGATGAGATGTTCACATTGAAAAATTGAAGAGGAGCGCTGAGTAGTGCAGAGCATATGATCAAAGAAGAGGAGGCTCACCCAGGCTGCATTTGCCTGTGGTAATCCTCATTTGGGTCTTAAGAACACAGACTTCGGAGCTACCAAATTCATTTCTATACCAGTCCCAGCACCGACTAGCTATTGGCATTCCAGGCTCATTTATGGAGTAGAAATAACAGTAGTGATAGTAATAGTAACACTCATCATCCGTGTCACAAGGGGGACCCTGAAGTAAGCTCAGTTGAAATTATGGCTGTGAGTATGCTTTATGTGAACTGTTGGCACTAGACTAGTGTTAGTGATTACTGACACTCTTATATTCCAATTTTGTACTATAAATATCAACATCAAAGACCCTGTTGTCTTACTTGCTAGAGAGTATGAGGTATGAGGTCCTTCCTTTCTTGTGTATCTACAGTCCGCGTAGGAAATATTATTTCCTCAGTCTTGGCCCAGGTCATATATGGTATTCTTCTTAACCAGTCCTTGACTTTATCTTATCACTCATTGGTAGCCAGTTTCAGAGATAGTGGTGCTTGTTACTTTACCTGCGTTCAGCGAACTTGCTACTTCCTAAGTCACGCTCATTGCAGCTTGTCCATGTTTCTGGACAAGACAATTGCTTTGGGGTGACCTGGATAATTGAAGTCACTGTATTTTTCTGTGTAGAATAAAATACCCACTTTCTAAGAAAGCTCATGACCTTCCAAGACTGGGAAACTTCTTTTGTTGTAAACTTCACCGCTTCCAAGTTGGTGAGTTGAAGCAGTTTAAAACTGCTTTGTGATAGGCAGTGGGGATGCCTTCATTCTGTCCAAGCCTCACCACTAACTAGGGTTGTCATTTTTGACATCACTGAACATCTTGGTTCCTTGGCCTCAGTCTCCAAACCTGGAGATCCTCAGCCATGACAAAGACCCAGTTTTAGGCATTTAATTTTGGTTTTTTGATAACAGACTGGGTTTCCAAAGATGTTTGCAGATTCCTTGTGGTATCATGTTCTCTACAATCAAGTTTCCATAGCATTCAGATGTGTGCAAATTGACACAATGCTACATGGTTTTCTTAGCCTGGAACAGAGCCTGGCACATGGTTACTCCTCAATAATTAGCAGGAAATGTATGAGAACGTTGGTATTGCCATTCAGATTGTGTTTACTTTCCTCCACCATAAAATAGTAAAATGGTCATCACGACTACAGATTTATTCTTTTTATCTGCATAATAATTACTGCTATGGCCAAGCCTTGAACACACGTTTTTTGTTTGTTTGTTTTTTATTCCTTCTTCAATGTTGTTATTACCATCTCTGTTTTATAGATGAGGGAACTTCCCACGGTCTCCCTGCTAGCAAGTGACCAAGCCTGGATTTAAACTTAAATCTGTTTGTCACTAAAGCCCGTTCTTTGCAATGCCATGCAACCCCAAGTGTAGTGTGGTTTCTAGGTTTGTACTGGATCAGTTTATAATGCTAAAGTGCATCTATTGCATTAATGTATGTCTATGGTAATGTTTATTTTTCACACAAGCTAAACGTTTTTCACAATTTTCTCCTACTTGTGCACTTATGCCGTGTGTGGTTGAATGTTTTGTTATTTGGTGAGAATAGGACTTGCTTCTCAACAAAAGAACTCCTTGAGAGTAGGAACTATTGTTTGTGTATTTGTATCTCAGCACTAGTTGTTGTATGTAGATGTTACATAAATAACCCATTGATGTGTAGGTTCAGTACAGTTGCTTAATTATTCTCACGTGCTGAATTTGCAGACTGCCATTCATCATTCATTCACCAAATATCTATCAAGGAAAAGGCAGTTATTTCCTAAAGTTACAAAGTCAAGCTTACTGTATTCTTACAAAATCTTTTTTAAGAGTTTTATGTACTCCAAGGAATCTCTTTATATTTTCAAAATACATCCTATAATAGCATTTGGCTATAGAATTCCTGATACAATTTGTTTTGACTATTTTGAAAATGTTTGAGTCTTTTGTAATACCTTTAACAATAAAATAGGACCTAATAAAGCAGTAAAGTAGATTTTCAACTGGCTGAACATTTGGACCTAAAGAGTTTTTAAGGCTCAGTGTCAATTTGGAACAACACCTGAAACATGGTGTACTTTTTTAAAACCTTGTCCTATTCCATATTTTTATCAACAACTTAAAGACCTAGAAGACACCTACATTGCGCCTTCTACCACATATGCTTATGATCATGATTCAAAATGACTTCAATAGGCTGCAGTGCTGGATGGAAACCAACAAGATGAAGTTTAAAGTTTAGAAGGGCATAAATGTACATTTCTGCTTCTATGCTTAAAAGGCAATTGTGCAATTGTAGGCTGGGGAGTGACTGAGCTTAACAGCAGTTCAGGTGACTAAAAGCTTAATATGAACCAATGGTAGAATCTGGTAGCTAAACAAGAATGAATATAGTTGTGTACTGCTTCCATGGTGTGATTATTAATAGTTCCCTGTACTCTACATTGGTCACAATGCATTAGGAGTAATTTGTTTACTTCTGAGCACATTCAGAAACAACTTTGACAAAGCAGAGTAGCTGCTAAGAGGATGTTGAATCCAATCCAATCCCACACACACTTATTGGACTCCTGTTTGGAGTAGGCAGTGTGCTAACTTGTGTGGGGGAGACAGATATGAAGACATACTGCCGATATCCAGCCTCAGTGAGTTGAAAATTTAAATAGAGAGCCCGATAGATAACTATGACTAAAATAAAGCAGGCAAAGAAAGTGCTATATGAATTTAGGGGCTCGACATAGGAAAAAAGGATGCCTTAAAAGCAAAGAGTCAGAGACAGGAAAACTCAAGGCCTATCTAAGGAATACTGAGTACTCTAGACTGTCTGGAAGAACACAGTAGGCCTTAGTAGGAAATGAAGCTGAGAAAATAAAGTATGAATGCAGAGCATGAGGCACTGACTGACAAGCAGTAGGAAGGATTACAGGTTGGTGAGCATCTGGAAATAACAATACATGAGAATTAATTGGAGAAATGATGTGTATTTAGTCTGGAGCAAAGAAGACCAAGGTTTTTCTGGGTAATGTGGACCAGACTGTCTGTTTTCTTCCTCAAGAAGTAAAAATTTATCTACATGGAAAATAGTTATAAGGAACCAAATTTCAGTTCTAAGTGTCTTTTTTTTTTTTTAATTAAAGCTATTTAACAATGCAGAAGAGCTAGCTATGGAGATGGTGAGTGCCATCATGGATGGGCTCAGAGAAAGTTTGATAACTGACATTCTCAAGAGAATGGGGACAGGGGTTGCTGCCGTTTCACCAAGAGACCTGGAGTTCCAGGAATTACCCTAGGCCTTTCAGTGTGATTACCCATTGTTGGATTTTCTTTTTCTTTTTCTTCTGTTCAGGATATTCATTAGTATGTCAGCTTCTGAATAATGCAGGCATGTTATGACTCTCCGGTTCAATGAAATGGCAGATAACGAGTATAGTCTGCACAGTAGCCACTCATCACCATTGCTTTACTTTTCAACATGGGCACTATCCTTTTTTACTATGATTTACAGCATCTTTTCAAATATGAATTTAACAGATTTTTGTGAGAATTTCCCATTAGGTGAATCAAATGCAAATCAGCAATTGATAAAAGTTCAGTGCAAGGTAGACTTAATTTACAGTAGAATCTCTATGGCAGCCGTTGTAGGGATTATACCATGGGTTTTGGAGGTGGAAAGGCTTGAACTCAGATGCCAGCAATGCCAGTTACCAGCCATGTGATCCTGAGCAAGTGACTGAACCTCCCTGTTTCCTAGTCTATATATGGGGATTGAATATTGTTAGTCCCAACTCTGCAGATTTGGAAGGATTAAATGAGATAAGGCTCTTAGCATGTGCCTGGCATTGTAGTATGTAATTTTAGTTATTGCGTTTTCACATTTCATGGCGGTGTTCCAAGGAGCCCTTCAGACCTAATAATATTTTTAAAAAACAGAAACATCACCATCATCATGGCTAATTTATCCATTCCAGATATTGTCCTAAGGCTCACCTGTGGAACTCATTTAATCCTCAGAACAGCCCTATGAACTAAATACTATTATTATCACTCATTTACCAAGGCAATGAGAAGTTACCCTGACCAGTCACAAGATAATAAGTAAGGTAGCCAGGATTCAAACCAAGCCAACTAAGTTTTATTATCACTATTTCCTTCCAATTTCAAATTTGAGAAACAAATTTCCTGTTATCCTCCCAGTTTCATTCCAAATACTCTGCTGGATACTTTTATGCATTTAGTCTGTTCAGGGCTATTTCACAGTAGTATATTTTTGTCTTTCTTGTTATACTGAATACATAAGGGCCCTAATGATCGTGTCTTTGGTCAGAGCATTGAAAAGACCCTTAATAAAAGTTGAATGATGTATGAAGAAGTGAAAAAGATTTTAATTATAAAAAACAGTTAATATAGCCACTTTTAAAAGAAGCAAGTTTCCCTTAATATAACTTTATTATTTTACCACCTCTTTTCATTATTTCTGTTGGATCAGTCATAGCCTTCGAATCATTCATTTGAAATCAGTGTTTTGCACCTTGCTTTTCTTTACCTTATTTGTAAATCTTTTATCCCATATTCCTTTTTAGGAATAATGTCTGCAGTTTGTTTTCTCTCTCTCTTTTTTTCTCTCTCTCTCTCCCCTTCTCTTTCGCTTTTCCTCTCTCATTTAGTGTTACCAGATTTTACTCAAATGTATCCATCCACCAGTTCTGTTTTTTTCAAACACTTGTGACTGCGTTGTTACCCACCCTATCCATAAATTCCAAGGTAAAGAATATTTTATCAATCCAGTATATTCAACATCAGTCTCAGATCCACCAAATATCATTTCACATCCTTTCTCTGACACCCTTCTACATCCCTGAAGTCTATTCAGGATAAATAAAGGTAGATGTAAGAGGCTGCCCACAATTTTTTTTGGAGAATTTTTAAGAATTCTTAATACCTTGGCGGAGAAGGTATTAACATCAAAATATGAAACTGTGACTCACATAGAAACTATGCACATAAATGTCACAAAGCTAAGGCAGAATACACTAAAACAACTCTTTCTGTAAAAGGAAAGGGGAGTGAAAATGTTGTACCACTACTGGTGGTGGAATAGGAGGGCTGTCTGGAAAGTATTCAGCCGTGTAACTGCTCTTGTTATATTGACAATGGCTGGATTTTTTCCAGACAGTCCAGTATTTCAATTCTATTATCGCCCTTGGCTCTGGGGGCAAAAATGCAGCTTTTCCTATTCCATAAGAGAATGTTCTCTTACTAAAAGTAAGGCAGAGATGAAGGAAGCCAATCAATTCTAAAGTTTACCATAGTCTTTTCCACTCTATGACGTGATACAGTTTTATTGTTTAGGTCAGGTAGCTGGGAGCATAATCACCCACTCTGTGGGTGTGACTATTCCTTTTAGATTAGATAAGAACAATTGATGAACTTTTAAATGCTGAGAAAACTAATCAGAACTGAAAAAGAGGTGTGTTGGCCACAGCCCAAGAACTATGCTAACTGAGATAAAAGCACCTACTGAACGCTTTCTCCATTCCATATTTCTCTGCTCTTCAGTCTTTCTTTTTTATCTTTATTCTCTCCTCCTATTTGTCATTCTCTCAACCTGCTAATCTCCACAATCTTCTCTTTCTCCTCTTGTCAACCCCAGTTCTATCTCCATAGACTTAATTTTGCAAACTGTCTTAACTGGCAACAATGCGGACTTATTTTTTAAAAATGTATTCCTTTAGTATAGTATATGAGTCTATATCTTTTTTTTAAGATTTATTTTATTGTTTTTGACAGAGACAAAGAGAGACAGACAGAAGGGTGGAGGACCCAGAGCAGTCTCCATAGTTGTATGTCATCAGTTTTCAACATGGTTTCATTCCACACAGGTGGGCTGAGGCCTACCAAATGGGAGACACACCCTTTCGAGCCAGGGGCCAACCCCGGGGGGTGAGAACCAAACTGGGGGCCTCTCGCAAGGGAAGCACACCCCAATTCAACACGTGGGTCCTTACCTAGGCCAGAGCCACAAGTCAATCCTCATTCCCTGGAGCTGCAAAGTGAGCACTTAACCCACTGAGCCATCTCAGCTTTCCTTGAGTTCATATTTTTTATTTAATTTGGAAAATAGCTGAGCTGAACACATTTTATTCTCAATTATTTCTTTATGTAAGAAATATATCTTTGAAAATTATCTTAACTTCAGTTTTAAGCACAAACTTAACCTCAGCCAATTTCAAAATTGTCAGGTTGGGTTATGGTTCCAGAATCTTTTGATGGCAAGGAAGGTATATGTCAAGGGGGAGGGATGGTGGGGGGCAGGGGGGGAGCAGGAGACAGTGGGTCACACTGTGTACATAGCTCCTGTGGCCCCATGAATCTCTGCTGCTTCCCAGCCCCATCTAAGGCCTGGAGCCACACTCTTGCTTCAACTATTCTGGGAATTAAGGCCAGGCTGCATTGGTTTTTAATGTCCATTTGTTGCTTTCAGTTTCTATGAGGCTTTCAATTCCTTTCTTCTATGAGGGACGGGCCTTCCATGGAAGAAAGGGCACCCCTTGAGCCTGCCATGTTCTGCAGTCAACTTGAAATGCCTTTTGATTAACTGTGGACAAAAGCCTGGCCCAGTTGTGGAAGTCAGTTTCATTCAGCATTCTGCCAGCTAGGAAATGTGCTGTCTTGATCATCATCTTCCTAAGAAGGTCTCTTAGGACCCAGAACATAAAAGCCTTTTCCATAGCAAGTAACACAATCCAAAGTAAAGAAGGCTGTTTTGGAAACTGCAAACTGCTCATCCAGTGGTTGGTTATAAATCAAGATTCTTTGAGGAGGAAAGCAGAGAGGGTTGGCGCTCTGGCCCTCAAAGAACTTCCTCTCATTAAATCAAAGCAATTTGCTGCTCTCTGCATGCTCTTCCTCCTCTAAGTGAAGTCACAGACTTTCCCCATTCACGTCACTGCTCCTGGTGGGTGCTGGTTGATGGCCCACAGCACGTTGGTGTGTCTTTCCACATGATAGAGGCTTCTTTTCAGAGCCAGGTTTCACAGGTTTAACCAAGAGTTGGTCTGATCAGCTTCTTGCCCCCACTGCCCAACCCACACTTTTAGCTGCTATTTTCTATGGTCCTGGGTTTCTAACTCTTGGCGAGAGGACAGTGATTCCTTTGTGCTCAGCCATTACAATGAGGTAACCAAAGAAAGGGTCTTGGTCTGAGGCTGTCAGCTGTTACTAATCACTACTCCCCAGCCCATCATGGGTCCCGCTGGCCTCTCCCTCTTGCTCTGCTGAGCACACATAAAGAAGATGAATTACTCCCTGGTTCCTCTTCAAAAAAGCATATTGTGCAACACATTCCAATAGCATGAGTGAAGGATGGGCCAATGTGAAGGGTAAATGGGTTTGCAAGTCACCACTCAGTGGGTCTTGCACCCACGGCGATGGGCCTGGGAGAAGTGAATTTCAGACCTGGCTCTTCTGAGTTTCCTTAGACCTTAGTGAGAGTGAGAGGAAGCCCTGTGGTGGATTCTCTGGCAGGGCTGTGTTCTGCTGTAATGAGGTTATTGGGTGGGTAAGACTAGGGTAGAGAAAAGCAAAGCTTGACCACACGGAGGAGCTCACCAGCTGGCAACCCAGGACAAGCAGCCTCCACCCCGAAGGTTAAGAGAAGGTCACTGGAAGCTCTTTGTGACTGTGGTACCTTCAGCCGTTGAATTTGGGCTTCAGTTTCCTCTCACTGCTTCTCTGTATGAAAGTTCGTTTTTGAAGAGACTGTCTGTAGTCAGGGAAAAGAGACTGTCTGCTGAGACAATCTCTCACTGAGGATCAAAGGTGATTTATGTGACCTTTTCTGACACTTATTCTATTGTCTGCTCCACTGATGTGTTTATTAACCATCTTTCTGAAGAGAACATTTTCCTTGTACCTCTCCACACTTCATTTTACTAGTGAACACTAGGGTTTCAAGAAAGACTTTTCTTGACAAGTTTTAAGGCTCAAATTAAAAAAAACAATTGACCTGACAAATTATATGCCATCACAAACTGTAAATTTGTAAGAAAGCTGCCTTGTCATTCACAAGCAATATAACCTCATAAAACTAAGTGTTGTTAGGTGAATGCAATGTCAAGTTTACTAATGATATTATGAACAGTCATAATAAGAAGGAAACTTTGGCCAGGCTGACAACCAGTGAAGATACTTGTGATATAACTGACTGTGAATATCATGAAATTGTTCTTAGCTCTCTGTGGACATGATTTAACTCCCTTTACTAAGAATCACTGATTACAGTAAAAGCTGGCTTTCCTCAAAATTCCAAGAAGCAAACCTTTTCTAAAACTTTTCTCGGGAAAGCTGGGATGGCTCAGCGGGTTAAGTGCTCAATTTGAAGCCCTGAGGACCGGGGATCGAATCCCGGCTCCCGCCCAGGCAGACCCACATGCTGAACTGGGGTGTGCTTCCCGAACGCAGTGAGGCCCCCAGTTCAGTTCAAAAAGAAAAAAAAAAAAAAGAAAAGTAAAACTTTTTCTCTAGTAAAATGCCTGTAGAATTTCTGTTCAAATGATTGACCAGACCCCAGAGACCAGCACCCTCATGTTCTTAGTCTTCACTAGCGAGATGAAATAAATTCTTGCGTGTGGTAGGCAGCCCAAGCTCACAGGAAGTGAAGATGATAGAAAGGCAAGGCCATCACTCATGGTTCCTTTTTAAAGCTTCTATTAACCAAACTGAGGTATATATGAATACCAGTGTTTGCAAACACATTTTTTTTACCAGAACTTACAGATAAAATATAAATGTATTTTATGTTGTGATGTGGTCACACACATCCATATACTCACAGCGGAAAAAAGTTTCAAAAATAATACCTTTACCACAGGTGAAGATAATACTCTATTATTTTCTATTCTAATATTTTCTATTATACTCTAATATTTTCTATTCTATACTCTAATATTTTCTATTCTATTCTTTCTCGTTAATGATCTACTTTAATATTTTCTATCCTATTCTTTCTCGTTAATGGATAATACTAGTCATGACCCACTAAACGGATTTCATGACCTGCATCCTTAGCACTTGGTAGCCCCCACTCCTCTCTTCCATTTCTTTCTCTGCATTTATTTTTTTCATTTATTCGCTCATTGTTACCATGTGGACAGATAGGACTATAGCAATTACTTATATAGGTTCATCCGCAAGAGTGAGTCATGTAAGCAAAGAGGGAAAATCATATAGGAGTGGGAGAGGGAGAAGGTGGGAAAAGAGGAAGGGGTCCTCCTGGTGGTGGGAGCACCCGTCTGCCAGCCTCCTGGCCAGTCTGGAGACTGCTGCAGTGAATGGCCTTCCTGCTCTGCAAATGAAGTTCAGGTGATGCCGAGTCACTCTTTCTTTCCAAGGCCTGGCTCTCATTCTTCAAGGTAGAATGCACTTCACTATTTTGGATTAATTGGGGAAAGAGCAACCAAAATTGGTAAGTCAGAATTTCAGAGTATTTTTAAATGAAAACGACTTTAGAACTTATAGTTCATACAGTAGCCTAATCTAAATGTTAAAAATTAAGGGTGTAGCCTCCACCCAACATAACAATAACTATGATAAGAACGATTATTCAACAAATATTTATTGGGCGCCTTCCCATCAGGCACCATTCTAGACACTGAGTCTACATCAATGAATAAAACAGGTGCTCTCTTAGCAATCAAATTCTAGTAGAGACATATAATGATTATAACTAGCTTTTATCAACACTTCTCAGCCTTTTGGCTAAGATCAAATATAACTAGCATTTATCAAGGGCCTACTTTGTACAGATGCTTTATGTAAGTTTTCTCTAAGCTTACAATGTAGGCATTATTAGCTTCTTGTCTAGATGAAATGGAGAGATCAAATAACATATACAGAGTAGCTTATTATTTATCTGCTTAATTAATAGTAACAGCCAACATTTGTTGAATGCTTATTATGTGCCAAGCACTATGCTAAGTGTTATCTGTAAGGAAGTCCCTTTACTGCCAATAAAAACCCTATAAAGGGGCTTTCATTATTCCTATTCTACAGATGAGGAAACTGAGGCTTACAGAGGTCATATGGTACCAGAGCCAGAAGCAGAATCCAAGTATCCTAACCTTAGAGCCTGAACTCTTAATCACTGTCACAATTAAAAAAAAAAAAAAAAAAAAATTGTGATTCTAAAAATGCCTTAAGTAGTTTGAAATATTGTCTTTTAAATTAAGTTCTGATGCTATAACTTGCTTACTAATTGTGATACAGTCATTTATAACCAATAATTTCTAACTTAAAGAGTTGCCTTCTGTTTCAAAACCCATGGAGTCATAAAACTTTACTTCGTTTGTTTTTGTTTTTACAATCTTAGTCTCTAGAAGCCAGAAGATATTGTAGTACTATAGTTATAGACAGAGATTCAAAGTGATTTGTTTTCTGCTCACTCCCTACCTCCTCAATGCCTTTCCTCTGAGCTTTTTGGCCCTCTTGCCCATTGTCCTTCCTGAGAGTTCCAGGATGCCCTTGCTCTAGCTGCTATGGGGCCCAAGAGTCCATTTTTCAGTTTGTAAATATGAAATATAGTATATATTTAGTTTAACATTTTTATTAAAACACCACCATCACCTTATATTCAAATAAACACAGCACATCTCTGATTTCCTTAAAAGTTTGCCCATCTTGGAATCCTAAAAGGACTGAAAACGGTCAGCTTTCATTAGATGAGGATTTGAGAAACCCATCGTGGAGAAGTGGTACATCTAAAAAAAAATAAAAACTGATATACAACAATATTCTTGAATCAGCAATTGCCATTTCCTTCTTCTCTGTTTTCTCGGCCTGATCCGGTGTCCCTAGAAGAACAATGAAACACCATGAGGACGAGAAAAAAGATAATTCATAACAGATGGCTTCTTCTTTATATTTCAGTTTCAAAACCAGAGAAAGGTAGTACTGGGGGAAGCATACTGAGGCACATTATTGTATAAGACATAGGTTTTTAGCAGATGAGAGAATAAAATTCATGCAAACAATAGAGCCTTGGGAACTTGACATTATCTGTATGTTATCCATTAATACTTGGCTGGCTACATATTTCATTTATCCAAGAAGCCACACTACATATTATGCCAAAAGAAATCTCACTTAAACTATAGACTTACAGAATTTCACATACATATTTATGAAACACTTCTTCCCTACCCCATCCTTCAAAAACCCATGAATTTGGTGTATATTTGTTTTGCTAAACTGATTACCAAAAGACTGTTTTCATAAATAAAGAGGTAATTGCATACTTATTTGCATCAAGGAACTCTTCCTTTCCTCTCTTTTCAAGTGACTCTGCCTAAAATACCCAGGTATTTGAAGCAAAGTCTTTATCTTTTACATTCTGGAAAACATCTTATTTGAACTCATTGAGATGCTTAACTCATAGGTGAACATGTAAGAGGTCTGCAGAAATAACTAATTGATTACTTTCTTGGTAACTGGTTATTGCTGGGTGATTTTTAGAAAAAACAATAAGACTTGTGTGCCCACAGCCAGCAAGTATTCATGGCCCTCCGCACTCCATTAGAACATTCTTGGGGCTGATTTTCTAGGAATGGTGAGCAATTTGATATGATTGATCAGCTCTCTATCTAGCCCTTCTAGTAACCAGTACTACCCACTTCCCCTTAGGAGGGAAATGTCGAGGAACAGTCAGAGTTTTTCCACAGTTACCTCCTCCATGGAATTTTCCTCCAGCCAGCTGACTCATCTCAGCATTGATTTCAAATACACGAAAGTTAGAGAAAGCCAGCATGGATAACAAACAAATGAAATGTAGGTGACTTGTGGTTTTGTCCATAAGAAGAGAGATATAGTAGAAAGGACACTCCTTTGAGAAGGTCGGTTCAAATCCTGCTATTGCCGTTTACTAGCTGTGCAACACTAGCCAAGTTAAACTTCTCAGGCCTCTTGTATCTTCACCTTTAAAAAGGTGTCAACAATATAGAACATACAGCTGTCATGAAATTAGATGAATATGTGACACTGATTGGAGAAAAGATTTGGTGAGTGAGTTAGTGAACTAGTACAAAAGTCAACTCCAAATATACAGAATATATGAACATACAAACATGTCACTGTAATTAGAAGACCAATCACAGTACTTATAGTGAAAATTGTACAATCTAGTATATCTTTGCATGTCAACAGGGTCCCAATTCTGATGGCAGATTGTTTTCATGATAAAGATGTTAGGATGTCTTAAATGGGACTGGTTTAGCTGAGCCCAGATCAAATGAACAAAAAGAGACCAGGCAAGATCATTATCTTTACTACTTGCTCTGGAATGCATTTCTCAAATATGTACTTACATGAAATCATAGTTGTTGTAACACACTCCCACAAATGCCTACAATACCCCAGTGATCTCCTATCTTCGCTTGGCCTCAGTGCCCTTTTCTTCCATATATTTTCAAGTGACAATGCTTAATGCAAGCTTTTTCTTTCCCAAGCATTTAGGGCATTTCATGCAAAAGTTTCTTTTCTACAAAGTGACTTAGTACTGTACCCTTGGCCCCAGACACTCTGACATTTGTGTGTAGTCTCTGATGAAGAGCTTTTGTCTCAAAGTTTGTGAGGTTGGGGAAAGGAAAGGGTCACCGTTTGTGCAAGGGGAATTGCAAGAGGAAAATTGACACCCAGCTCATGTTGGGTTTTGTCTCCAGGGTGCTTCCTCCATTTTCCTGGTCCATCAATATCAAGGCCATTTTCTTTCAGGCCTGGTCTATGACAGATTATCCACATCTGCCCTCTGTTGCCGTGATGACAGTGTGTGGCTTGGTTTCTGGTGGTCCCTTTAGTTTTACAAGACTGTCTCAGAGAAAAGGGGAGTGGTTAGAGTTGGAAGGAGGGAGGGGGATGCTTGGGTACCAGGAACAGACATGGACAAGCAGCCCCCTATGGGACACCAGACCCTTTTTAGGGGAAGCACCTACATGGAGAATTGGTTAATGAAGATACCCCTTACAAACCCTTCCTTGGCTGAAACAATAGCAGCTATTTATTCTCTTTCAAAGGAAAAAAAAAGAACACGTCAATAAGCAGAGGTTGGTGAGGCCTCTCATTTGACTATCAAGTCTCCTTCTGGGGTCATTGCTAAAATAAAATACATTGAAGGTTGTCTTTAGCTATTTTGGAATTAGAAACTATGGAGAAAATACTTTCGTATTGGTTTTCATTTAAACATACAAACAAGTAAAACACCTGTAAACTTTGTTTCCTAAAGTTGATCACCCTGTATCTGTGGATTCTGGGATAACTTCCTCTACCCCTCTGCCCTTGGTGGGAGGGAGAGAGCTAATTCTCTTCCTTGGTTTGCCACATTGGTCCCAGTGCTCTGCCTTGTTCACTTAGTGCTTTCTCTGAATAGCCATAGGTTGGGCAGGAGCATCAGAAAGGAGTTGGCATGAGAATGGAACAGCACCACAGGATAGAAGGCAAAAGAGAAAGAAACCATCTCTGAGGAAGAAAATACTGCTGCCCATACTTGCCTCTAGCAGATCTATCCCGCCTATGGGGCCCGTACCACCCACCAGCTCAAGAATTGCAAGCTTCAGTGATCACAAGCACAAGCAATGATGGGAAAGAGAGTGGGCCCCTTCTGAGAGAAATTATTTCAAGCACAGGAAAGCCAAGATGTGTTTGAGATGTGATTCAGATCTGAGAATGAAAATGAGCGATGGGACACTTTGAGAACTGATTACCTCATTTTTAATGTTGGCATGAAGTGCTGAAGTGGCACCATCCCAAAAAAGGACACTTAACCCTGGATTTCAAAAAACCCAAGGCAAGAATAAAAGAAGCCAAGTTCATGCAATAAAGCTAAATTTGGCCTTTGTGTTTATGGAAATCGCAGTTGGTTTTCTCAGAAACAGAAAGTGCACTAAACTTAGTCACATAAGACCTGGGTTCAAGTTCCCACTCCATTTGACTTCTTTAAAGAGTTACTTAATTGTTTTTTAATCTGTCTTATAGGTTGTGGTTAAAAATAAGAACATATCAGGTACGAAGTAAGTGTTGATTATGAAAAGTATAAATGTTATGATTCAAATGCAAATGAAATTATAACTTAAAGGTCATGACTTGAATCCCCATATAAGCTCATTATTATTGTATTAAGATTTTGGGGCAAACCCAGACAGTTATCTGGTAATCATGAACACAATTTTTTCAATATTTTACCTTACTTTAAATATGTTGGTATGAACAAGGTCACTACCTAAATTTTAAACCACTATTAGAATCTGATGTTGATCATTGAAATACAACATCACTTCTAATATATTTATAGAAACACAATTTTAAGTAGTAAAGAAAATAGTCTAATTAATTATAACGATTGTACTGTAATTGTATTTTATTGTTTTAGTAGGATTAGGAGACAAAAGAAAGAAAGTGAGGAAACAGCTAATGAACCAGAAGAACCCATATTATTATAAATAATCTTATCTTTTGAGAGTTTTGTGTCATTTCCTTTTTCTTTTTTTCTTTTTTTTATCCCAAGAGGCACTGACATATATTCCATTTGCTGGAGCAGTTAGGGAAATCTTAAGAGTCATGCCTCTGTCTTACCTAGGATAACAACTTGCCTGATGTAGACTTTAAAAATGTTCTGAAAATGAGAAGAATGTTTAACATGAAATGAGGTACTCCAGACCTGTGGGACAAGGTAGAGGAAGGCAGGATACAAATCAAATAATTGTGTTTTTAAAAAGCTTTGATTAGATGAGATGACATGAAATAGTAAAGGAGCTATTTGAGAACTTTGGCCTTATAATGCAATGTCTACTTTAAATAAAAATTAAAGATATATCAGTAGGTGATGAAAATAATAGCTTAAATTTTACATAAAGACATCAAAAAAGACTCCCAAGTACTTACCGGTATATAAAATAATAATTCTTTTCAAAGGATTTATGGCAGTTAATGTGTGCTTGAACTTGAGATTATCCTGCCCAAATTTTTTAAAGGTATCTATCTCCTCAACCACACAGAGATACAGACACACACAGACATATACAGATACACACACTATTCATTATTCACACTGATAGCTTTTCCACCTAGCATTAACCTAAGGAAAGAATTTGATTGCCCTCTCAAATCATTAGAGAGACACGTGAACTCAACTCTTGAGGCAGAAAACAGGCGATCACATGTTTTCTGACACAGCTGATGCCTTGGCCATTCTCTGGTCTTTTCCCTTTCCCTTTGGTGATGCCTTATAACATGTATAAAATCTCATTGCCAGGTAGGATAAGGGTTGGGGAGTGTAGAAGGAAATACTGTTCCCATTACCTTCAGTGGAGAATTCCCTGGACTGACTTTCTGAAAATCTTCTGTTTTCCTTCACCAGGAATGGCGGCTCTAGATAGTAAGGCATCAGGAAAGATGGGATTGCGAGCTGTAGTCTATTACATGACTACAACCATCATTGCTGTGGTAATTGGCATAATCATTGTCATCATCATCCATCCTGGGAAGGGCACAAAAGAAAACATGTACAGAGAAGGCAAAATTGTAACAGTGACAACTGCAGACGCCTTCCTGGATTTGATCAGGTATGTCTTTACAAACCCATCCCTTTGGGTGTATTTTGAACCCAATGCCTCTTATTTTGGAGAGTTAATCAAACCCTGAAAGAGGTGTCGAACTGAACCACCCTTGCTGGGCTTGAACTGAAGTTGGCATCTTTACTTCTTCCTAACAGAAATTAAGGTAAGGATCCAGTATTTGAACTTACAGGTATGTGAAAGATGTAAGAAGAGCAAGGAGAGGACATAGATTTTGAGAACACTGTTTTACAATTTAGAATCTGATCACTTAGTTCTCCTTTCAACTGTGTAGCTCACCTTGGAATATTTATAATTTTTAACTTACTTTTCTCAAGTCTTGCTCTAAGGCTAGTTTTTGTTTAAGTATATCCTGTTTATTGGACTCTTCTAATTTAGAACATGTGGTCTGTATTATCATCCATCATACACAATTTCTTTCCAGAAGGAACTTTTAGAGATCATCTGCTCATACCTGTTTCAGGGTCTTTTATTTTTTAAATTGTGTGGCTTTCAGTTTTTATTTATTTATTTATTTATTTATTTATTTATTTATTTATTTATTTATTTATTTATTTATTGACAGAGAAAGAGAGAGAGAGAGAGATACAGAGACAGAAAGAGAACTGAATTGGGGGAGCTCCCAGTTCAGCACATGGTTCCGCACAGGCCGGAGCCGGGATTCGATCCCTGGTCCCTGCCGCTGCAAAGTGAGCACTTAACCCACTGAGCCATCCCGGCTTCCCCCTTTTTTTTTTTAATACTACTTATGAAGAAAGGAGTTAGCAGATCAGTAATAAAAAAGATTAAAGGATGATTTCTTTAGCATCATTTTATGTACAAACTCTACACTGATTACAAATGAGTCTTATCTAATACTTGAAACAGACTAGTAGTAGAGTCGATCTAACACAGAAGTGACGTAAGTCCAAGTTTAATCCTAGAGACTTCCTGATTGTTCTCTCTACGTACCTGCCCTGCATCAGTCAAGTCCAGGCAGGAAGTATACTGCATTTTCAAAAGGATCATTGAAAAGAACTTGCAAAGGTGCAAGCACGGTTAAGGGAACCTACAAGAAATGGTGAGGCACCAGGGGTTTAGCAGCAATAGGAGGCAGTTATATTTACTGCCCCTAGCTCTGAGAGGCAAAGGGATGAGTTGTTACTGGAACTCAGCAAGAGCTATGACCTTGGAAAAGGACCCTCAGGAGAGGAGGTATAACGCTAGCTTGGAGGGAAGGAGCTGTTGTCCAACCTGTGAAAGATAAACTGAAAGAATATATACATCCACTTCTCTCTTTCTCTATCCTGTGAACCTTCATAACATCTCACTGGACAAACCCAACAGGAAGCCAAAAGGCAAGAGAACCCACATGCTATGATCCAAGGGGTCAGCCTCCAGAGCAGGTTGGAAAGTGGGTCTGGAAGGGCAAATGGAAGATATCCCAGCACAGGCCTCTAAATTCCCCACCTGCTTAGCATTCCCACACACACCATGTAGCCCCATCCAGCCTGTTGTCCCCAAATCTAGCTCTTACAATTCACTTGCAAAGTGACTGCTTTGCCCATACTACATACCTACTCTAAAGGGATCGCCATTATCTGGAAAACACTCCTCCTAGGAACTTGATTTCACATCTCAATGACTGGGTCTGTGGCAGGCAGATTCAGTAGAAATTTGGGGAACCAAGGGTCTCTTCCATAGATAGCACTTCTCAGTTTCTACTGTGGGTGACTTTGTACCATCTCTATATAAGTACAACCCAGCCCCACAGAACCTCTTCTTGAAAGCTTTTTTCAGGGAGTTAATCAC
Source organism: Craseonycteris thonglongyai (assembly GCA_004027555.1). NCBI lineage: Eukaryota > Metazoa > Chordata > Mammalia > Chiroptera > Craseonycteridae > Craseonycteris > Craseonycteris thonglongyai. The sequence goes on along the minus strand of PVKE010007333.1, from coordinate 23,723 downwards.
AATGAACTAAAAGTAACACACTACTCTGCAAAATTTGTATCAAGTTGTCACCCAATAACTATAATTGCTTTTATTTAGTTTATACAGTTCATTACAGCCTTTTACTTCACCCTCAGGTAGTTTGGATTAGGGGTGTCTTATTATATTTTCTTTCTGTATAGCTTCTATTCCTTGTTTGAAGAATTGGATTCTTGTCATTCCCAGTTTAGTTGATCTATAAGAGTACCATGTGTTTCTACCATTCCTTGCCCCAGTAACAAGTGTATCACCAGCCTGTTCCTACCCAGTCGCATGGCTTAAACATTTGTCCTAGGATCTCCTGAACTCACACTTCTATAAAGGTTTATAGAAACAGGATAGTATAGGCAGTAGGAAGAAAGGACAAGAATTCATAACTGTAAAATATGACTTTGATAGCATACAATTGCTAGAATCTCAGGTTCTACAATTCCTTGGGTCGTGTCTCCTCCAAGAGTCTTCAATCTCAGAAATCTTATGATAGTTTAAACCAATTTCCTCTTTAACAGATAAGCCGACTGAGACCTAAATGAGTGCCTTACTTGGCCAAAGTCACACATCTGGTTAGAGATTCCCCAGTGAGAATGTTGCTCCTTATTCTCCCTTGCTATAAATTCAAGCACTACTCTGAAGACGTGACAAATCCTGCCACATAACCCTCAAGGTGAAATTGTGTCAGCCATTTATTTTCCCCATGAGTCAACAGAAGAACATCAGAAATTCCACCAATAAAGAGTGTAGTAATATTCCACCACCAGAGGAGCTTTGAGAAGATTTTGTGGAGAAGAACAATTCTATAGTCTGACCATGACTTTTAATTCAGAATATTTGGACCCTGGACACGTGGCACAATACCAAAATGCCCGTTATGAATTATACCTCAGTTAACCAGAATACTTTTGACAAAAGGCATTTCCATTCTCACTTTGATTCTTCTGATGATATGTCTGAACAAAGTATCCCATTGTCCAAAAAGAGGACAAATGAGTTGAATTTGTGATGTTCCTGAAAAATATGAACTACATGGGCTACAACTGAGGATGACTGTATGTCCCATTTTAAGCCACAAAATCCACCAAAATCTCTATTTCCATTTGCTGCTTAGTTCAATACAATCTTTACCTTGGACACAGTGAAAAAGGTATTTACGGAGTTAACTTATTATTTGGGAAATGTTTCAAGTGACTGTTACTTTCTTTGCAGGAATATGTTCCCCCCAAATCTGGTAGAAGCCTGCTTTAAACAGGTAAACACTCTACTAATTTACCTTTGAAATTCCTCTTTGGCATACCAACAGAGTGGGTGGCCTCTTACCCCTCACCCCACCCCACCCCATTTCTCTGCAATAAGAATACTTCTCTTCTTAACCAGATGAAAAACACTGGGGTTTTCTGATGAATTTAGGGAACCTGGGTGGGTCTCACCTTATACTGAAGGCTCATTTGTTGCTAGAGACTACATATCTCACATATGAATAGCTCATTGAATTCCTGTTAATTGGTAGAAGGCTAATCAAGAGATTCTCTTACCGACCCTACATACCACACACAAAAAGCCCACCAAGCAAGCAAACTCCAATATAAAATATATTTATAAACTCTTTTAAAGATTAGGGGGGAAAAAAACATTAGGGAAATTATTCAAGTTTCTGGATTTGACCTTAAAATTCAATAGACCATTTTTTAAAAGTCTACTAATATCTTACTTCTAAAGGAGTAATAATGGTTCATCTTCATTAATTGAATGCCTGCTATGTGCCAAGCACAAATGTTATATTTAGTCTCACATAAATATGATGAGTATCATTACCTTCAACTCATCTATGATAACTCAGAGGGATTATGTAACACGCACAAGATCTCACAAGTAGTACATGACAGACCCAGACTTAAATTCATTGTATTAACTCCAAATTCTGTCCTCTTTATACTCCTACATTCTGCTTCCCAGAAAGGGACATCCAGGGTAATGAGACACCTCCATGAAGGCTATAGCGAGGTCCAGTTCCTTTTAGACCGTCATATCCAAGCAACTCTTGGCTCTTTGTGTTTTGAATACAAATATATGAGGGCTGTCTGGGAAAAAATCTAGCCATAAATGCCTCTGTTTTTTATATGACATGGCTGGGTACTTTCCGAACCGCCCTTATATTGTACTATTATGGGATAAAATTATTCAGGTTCATTCTAACCTCACTTAAATAGATGTTAAAAGGGAAATAATTAGACTTTCTGGGTTCAATAATAGTTCCCAAACATTTCTCTAGATGGTGTCATTTTACCCCTGTCATAATTCCCTAATCCTTCTGCTTAGGATCTATAAAACAAGCAACATAAATCCCAGGCCTTGTGGAAGACCAAGTTTTACACATATAAGTCACCCTTTGTTTTTTTCCCCTTTTTAAAAATTCTAACTGAACTTTTTCTTTATAAAAAGTTTTTTTAAGCCTAAGAGGCCAAAATCTAACTTTCCTTATTCAAAAATATTTATAACCATAAATAATAAACCCTTTTCAATCTAACCGGCCAACCCCATCACCATGAGGTTTGCTATTCCAGTTAGTCAGCTGGCACTGGGTGACATCAAAAATGCTGATTCAAGAGCAGCACTGGAAAAAGTGCTGATTCATGCAGATTTATTGTGTTTTGTTTTGGATTGCAATTACAGGATTTTGAAGGGGAAGCAAATGTATCTTCTCAGATCTATTTGTCTTAGATCAGAATACAAATAAGGCTATAGGCTCTGTGTAGGCTATAAACTGGGTCTAAGGAGAAATAGTTGGAGGCTTAGGAAAGGCTAACCAGGACTGAAAATCTACCCTAGACAATCCTTAAAATGCAGAAGTACCCCCAATGGAATAGAGATTGGAGAGTTGACTGGATTAGGAGACAAAGATGGGCCAGTTTTTTTATTAACCTGAAATTACTAGCAGTACCACTGATTTTTTCAGGGTTATGTCCAGAGTACTGACAGATGGCAGTGTCCTTCTTTGGGAATAGTGGTTTCTCATTGAACAAGAAAGTCTCCCATTTATTCCTGGTAAAGAAATGGCCCACCACTTCAGGTACAGCTCTGTTTTCTTCCCCTAGGCTCTAGATCCAGTCAATATCCACATACCGGTATTATTACTCTAGTTAATGCTTTACTACCATAACAATGAGGGCCAGAAATTTTACTTTCATTAAAATCATAAAGGGATGGGTTTATTGTTTCATTTGGCCTCAGTAATATACTCAGCATCTCCTGTCCAGGGCATCTGTGTAGAATCTATGAAAGAAATACCTCCTCTGGAATAAGAAAGGAAATGCCACTATGGAGTGGAAAAGTGGGTTGTCATCATCAACAATTAATCAAGCACCGATTGTTAAGAATTGATATTATCAAGAATGCCTCAAAGACTATTGTTTGGGGATTTTTAATTTTAAATACCCATTGAATTCTCCAACTAAGTCTAGTCCCTAAAGGGCTTTATCATTGAGCACCATTAGCCAACATTGGTATAATACTTTAAAATGTACAAGATGTTTGCATATATTCTGTTTTATTTGCTTAACATAACAACCTTGTGAAATAGAACCGCACAGTTACCCCTGTATCCATTATCCTATAGAGAGTAAAGGGACTATTATAAATATTTGGATTTATAATTTTTTTTAAAGTCCATTTTGGTCATTTTTTAGGGTTTCAGAAGAAAACAAAAGCATATGTGTATGTTTAGTCCAATATCTTCAATCAGCTATCACTTTCCTATTATGATTGGTTATGTATTTGAGTGTGTGTGTGTGTGTGTGTCTGTGCTGAGGAAGTAGTAGGAGTTTGTCATAGATTAGATAAATGATAGATAATAGATGGATAGATACTTTCTATAAAACTACTGCAAAGTAATGTATATCATTATAGAAAACTTGGACAACAGAAAAGTACAAATTCCTATTGTGGCTTTTCTTTTTTAGTTTAAAACCAACTATGAGAAGAGAAGCTTTAAAGTGCCCATCCAGTCCAACGAAACGCTGGTGGGTGCTATGATAAACAATGTGTCAGAGGCCATGGAGACTCTTTCCAAGACTACAGAGGAGTTGGTCCCAGTTCCAGGGTCTGTGAATGGGATCAATGCCCTGGGACTAGTCGTCTTTTCTATGTGCTTTGGTTTTGTGATTGGAAACATGAAGGAGCAGGGACAAGCCCTGAGAGAGTTCTTTGATTCTCTTAATGATGCCATCATGAGATTGGTAGCAGTGATAATGTGGTATGTATTTCTATTTGCTGTATATGCTATATACAAGATGCTTATTGCCATCAACACGTGTTCTATACTGAGGAAGAAGCCACCAGGCAGGGGGCCAATTGCAATGATCTCATTCTGGTAAGAAAATCAATGACTTTCTGGGCTTGTAGTGGCCTTGAACCTATCTGAAAGCCTCTGTTAGTAAGCTTGCTCCCTTATTTTTGAAAGGTGCCAACTCCTTTATCCAGTGCTAATGGGATCCCATTCCTCATTCTTCCATTTTATATCTATTTCAATATTCACTCGATGCATACTTATTGAGTGTCTACTATATACCAAGCATAATATGCCAAGCACTATGGATATAGCAATGAAAAAAACATAAAAGAATATCCTGAGTCTTACATTCTTATAAAGAAGACAGAAAATAAACAAATAAATCAACCATATAATTTATTTTAGTCACAAGTGCTGTGAAAAAAAGTAAACAGCAAGTTTTATTTGATGTGATGTGATGTACAGTGATGTGTTATGATGTGATAAAAAGCAACTGGGAAGAAGGCATAACATTTGCCTTGGTTGGTACAGAAAGAGCTCTGAGGAGGTGACATTTTTTGCTAAGATCTGAATGATCTGGGAAAGCCAGCCATGCCAAATACCAGGAGAAGAGCTTTCCCAGTATCAGGAAAAGCAAAAGTAGAGGACCCTATGTATGAGATTTCCTCTCCTCTGTTTCAGCCCTAAGAAAGTAACGTAAATGCTGTCTGCTGCATGCCTGAAGGACTCATGGGATGTATTATGGAATGTCAAGACACAATTTATAACAAATTTTTCTTCAAATAAAGTTGAGAACAGGAGACAAAGGAAAACACTAATCCACAGAGGAACATTGACCTTGGAAAATAAATTCTCCCAAGCAGGGAGAGAACCCTTTGATTGGTTTAGCCTCCTGTAGGGGTTGCTTACCCTTTATCTTTTATTTTTAATCCAGACTCCTCTTGGCACCTGAGGCACTAAGGTATCCATTTCTAAGAAAAATAATCACCAACATGATTAAAAATATTCTTTGTCTTTATTGCTACCAAAGCCCAGAGGAATTCATTTTTTAGGAGTTTGTACAAGATGGATATGAACTTGAGCATAAAGATGGGCCAGAATGTGGTCTCCACAGGAGCCCCCAGATGAAATCCTGGGGCCCTCCTTTGAAATCCTGGCAAGGCTAAAAGTGGACATTTATCTTCATATTATTAAAATACCTCCACCTTTCACCTCTTTTATGAAAGAAGCCCATTCAAGGTTGCTGAATGAACTTCACATGTAGCTTTTCTAGCTGTACATTTTGCCTGCACATGCAACATTGAGTTATTACATTTCTGAAATCAGGTACTCATAATTTCCAGGGCTGTGTTATTGAAGGACTGTTTTTAAAAGCGTTCGATTTTTCTATTTAAAATAAGTGTTCCACAATTCCCAGCAGATTCTTCTCTTTATGGCTGATTGGCCTCTCTGTTTTTGGTTGTAGTTTTTGTGTTTGGTTGTAGTTTACTGCACACATCAGGCAGAGGGAGTTGAATGCCGGCAGCAGGGCTTTGAAGTAATTGGAGTTGTTTCAACATATATAACTCATTTTGTGTCTCAGTTGTTCATTCTTGCCAAGTCTACAGCACAAAGATCACAAATGGCAGTAGCAGCCTGTGGGTAATAATTACTCAATAAGAATACCTATAACTTGATTGTGGTAGTACATACATAAACGTTATTAATTTTAATGGCTCTGAATTTATTTTATGGTTGCCTTCTATTTATGGCAAATGGTACTAGCTTTCCATTTGCACTATAACAAAACTTCCTTTTAAAGGAAGTTTATTTAAGTAAAAGTTGATTTGAAGACTAATAGTAAGTAATATTGTAAGTAGTGTGTAAGATAGGAAAAAATAATAAAAGTGGTCCTTGAATGAGAGCTGACTGCAAATCTAAAACACTGAAATGGCATTGCTTTAATTTGGGGATCAGACTCTGATGTGGGAAATGTTTCCAGAAGTCTGGCTATGGGTTGGGTAAATTTGGGCAGTTCAGAGCACTTAGCAAGGGAATAAGAATCCAGGGCAGTGGTGGGCATCTGAGGATCAGAAAAGTGACCCAGGTGTGAGGAAAAGGGAGTTATCTAGGAAAAAAGAGGTGGATAACAAAACCTCTGTCCCTGCCTTTTTTCCACAGGTTAGGAAGTGGGGAAAATGTGACCTAGAGAAATTCTGAATGAGAGCAAAGCCTAATTCTGCAAAACTTATACTTGTTTATAAAAAGAAAAGAAAGAAGTTCACAGTTGCTATGAGTCCTAACAGTATCCTCGGAAAAAGAAAAAAAAAAAGTCTGGAAATTAAGTCTCTTTCCCCTTTCCTTATCACTTGGTAATTTCTGTGGAATGGCTTGTTAGAAATCAGACTTCCAATTGTGCATGTGTTGCTTCTACATAGGTACGCCCCTCTGGGCATCCTCTTCCTGATTGCAGGGAAAATTGTTGAGATGGAAGACATGGGAGTGATTGGGGGCCAGCTTGCCATGTACACTGTGACAGTCATCGTCGGCTTACTAATTCATGGAGTCATCGTCCTGCCCCTCCTCTACTTCTTGGTAACGCGGAAAAACCCTTGGGTTTTTATCGGAGGTTTGCTACAAGCACTCATCACAGCTCTAGGAACCTCCTCCAGGTATATACATATATGTGTGGCTTACTCCTATCAGAAAATGTCTCTCAAATTTTATTTTGAAACAGAATCCCCAAGTTCAGGGGAGAGGAAGACATTTGGGGGAAATTTGGTTTAAACGTCAGACATATGAATTAGTTTGTTGTTGTTTTTTACTTCTGGTATTAATCAGACTTAGTTGGGATTCAAGGAATGACTGACTATGTACCCTTTGAGGGCACAAAATGGCAACCAACTATTCTTTCCTGCACACTATCACCTCCCTCTTCCAGTGGACTTTTGCCTGAGGAAGATGGCAGCGTGAATGAGCATAAGTTGCTATGGAGAAATGATGAGCAATATTATGCCTCATAGAGGAACCCACAAGCAGGAGAGCTACCATGACCCAGTGAGGGGACCCACACTGTTCTTAACCCTGTTCTCCTATTAATATAAGTGCTGACTTAGCTCCTTTTAACTTAGGATGTGGGAGAGGAAGAACTCTCTGTCCAAAATACCAAACACACAGGCACAGTCTGAACTATCAGGACCATCAGCTGACATGCCTGTTTTACTGCCTACAGTTCTGCCACCCTGCCCATCACCTTCAAGTGCCTGGAAGAAAACAATGGCGTGGACAAACGTGTCACCAGATTCGTGCTCCCGGTAGGGGCCACCATTAACATGGATGGGACTGCCCTCTATGAGGCTTTGGCGGCCATTTTCATCGCTCAAGTTAACAACTTTGAACTGAACTTTGGACAGATTATTACCATCAGGTATAATGAAAGCTCAACATAACATTTTCTTAAGAATGACTTTTAACGATGAAACAGTGATTAAGGATTGGGTAAAGAAACTGGTTGGGAAGGAGATCAAACATAAATACGAGATTAGGGTTTATGGGAATAGTTTTTTGGGTGTTTTTTTTAATATTTAGATACTTTTATTTATTTTTTTGTTAAATTATAGATGTGTGAATTCATTAATAATGAAATTCTAATAATATAGACAGGTATAAAGGAAAAAGTGAAACTTGCCTGCCACTTCACTCCTCACCTTCCTATAGGTGACCACTGTTAATGTTTGGTGTATAAAGACTTTTTCTTATACATAGACATACACACACTTTTTTTTGTAATTAAGTGAATCACACCATATATACTGCTTGACACTTGATTGATTTAGTTAACATATCATCTGTAAATATATCAGGCTCTTTTTAAAAGACAGAAATATGTAATACATGGAAATAGAAAAATATGTCTTTCTGCAGAACACATGATATGGATATTTATCCCTTTAAAAAATGTTAGATTATATATATTTCAATTTTAAAAATATTAAAATATGTTGCCTTTTATAGACAGTATTAGAAAATAAAAATATATTTGAAAAACTGGATTAACATTTTCTCTTGGGTTAATTTTTAGGCAGTATAAAATAGATGGCAGACTACATTGATATATAGGTTGAAAAATAAGTTTGAGAACTTTATTTTTGTGGACTATTTTTTTAACCATTACATTTGCAGTATCTAGTGAAAGGTAATTTTTCCTCCCATATTTTTTCCTAATCTCTTAGTTTCCTTCAGAGAAAACCACTGTTGCTTGCTAGTTTCTTTAGTATTTTTCTGGAGATAGTTTACACATATTCATGCGCATATGTGAAGTAATCCCCTCCTTTTGCTCACTAAAATCAGTATGCATAACAGACCAATAAGTAAATATAATGGAGACTTTCAGCTTCATAGTCCAGATCAGAGCCTACTCATCATTGTGTATATTAATTATTATTAGCAATCTATTTTAGAAATCAAATAACTCAGATTTTCTTGCTTTTCCACAACTTTTTATTATAAAAGTTACTGTTTCACGTATAGGAAAATTGAAAGAATATTACCTAGATCCAACATTTGTTAATATTTAGCCACGTTTGCTTCTTCTGTCTCTCTCTCTCTCTGCCTTCATGACATTTCACTTGTACACAAATCAGTATGCATCTCCTAAGAATAAGGATAATTTTCTACATAACCACAATAGTAAGAATCTTAATAATATTTCCAGGATATCAAGTCTATACTCAAATTTTCCCAGTTATCCCAAAAATGTCTTTTGTAGCTTTTTTTCCCTAGATAAGATCAAATCCAGCTTTATGGCTGACATTTTTTATATCACTTTAATCTATCAGTTTCAACACATTTTTGTGTGTATATATATATGTTTATTTAGAAATAAGTTATGTTACACTCTGCATATAGGTATTTGGAAAATGATAATAGTTGTAGGGTACACTGAGGTAAAAAAAGATGAGACTGATTATGGCCAGAGATGACTGGCCTGGGACTTCTGGGAGCCTGAGGCCCAGTCTAGCTACACTGGGGCTGGAAGATCAATATCTCAGCTCACTGAAACCTACTGGTATTGTTGGGCATACCTTGGCATACTGATTGAAAAGCCCTGAGTTACAAAAGTGGTACAGTTCCATATGACAGAGCTAAAAATAATAACAAAACAATGATTTCAACAAGGTAGAACTGTATTTCTCTCATGTGGAAAGGCTCTGCTCCACAAAGGCCTCAAGGCTGGTGATTGTTGTATGGTGTAAGAGACCAAGCCTTGATGGTCCAGCATCCCTGGGGTGTTATCCTCATCTGGATGCTCCAGGGTAGCTCATCACCACCTCCAAATTTTAGCCAGTGGGAAAAAGAGGAGTCACACAACCTCCAAGTTGTTTGATCACTTTTCATCCATGTCTCATTGGCCAGAACTTTGTCTAAAGGAGTTCTGAGGGAGGTTGGGAAATGTGGTCTTCGTTCCAGGCAGCCATACGCCAGCTAAAAATTCTAATGCTGTGGAAGGGGAACAACATGGAGAGACCATGAACAGTCTCTTCCACAGACTTATTATTTTATAAATACCACTTTATATCTAGGTAAAACTTTACTATTTATAAAACAGTTTCACCTTCTCACAACAGCCCATCAAATAGATGTTTAACAAACAGAGTCCTAGATAGATTATGTGCCTTATAAACCAGGTCTACACTACCTCCATAAAAAATATCTATAGTGTTATAGAACTTTGTTCATAATCATTTTGCTTTTTAATTGATACATTTGATTTTTTTCTGACCTCATTAACCATACAAGTTCAGTATCTTTCTAATCCTCCACTTGGACAGAATTATTGGAACTGGAACTGTTATTGACTTATACAGTATTTTAGACTTTACAGAATACTTTCTGGTGTGTGAAAAGTACTAGGGCTGTCTGGAAAACATCCAGTCATAAATGCCTCTATTTTTCATATTACATGGTTGGATACTTTCTGGACAGCCCTCATATATAGCCACCAGTTTCTTCATTTAGAAATGGTTTCAATAATGGGACCCACTTCCTAAAGGTTGTTGTGAGGATCAAATAAGGTGAGTCATATCAGAGGGCACATAATAAGCACTTGATAGATATAAATTAGTGTGATTATTATTTCAATGAGTGTTTTTATCATCTCTTTTTCATGTTTCTAAAGTACATCCTCTTCTGTTAACTTGGCAAGTCAGACTTGGCTGTGTGTGTGTGCAGGATATACTTTTTATTGGGGGAGATTTGTACAAATGTTTCCTGTTTTGGGACTTCTTTTAACAGCATCACAGCCACGGCCGCCAGTATTGGGGCAGCTGGGATTCCTCAGGCAGGCCTGGTCACCATGGTCATCGTGCTGACATCTGTGGGCCTGCCCACCGATGATATTACACTCATCATCGCAGTAGACTGGTTCCTGTGAGTATGCTTAAACTGCTCAGGCTCATTGTCACAGGGCTCCCCTCTGTCACTGTTGGCACCAGGTAGCTTGGCATACCTACCAAAAGGGCTCCTCAAAGAGGCGCAGCTTGGCCCCAAATTAAGTTGTCTTCCTTGATCCCTGCCCTTACGTGGAGACCAAGCTCCAGATATCATGTGCATTCACTCCCTGATCAGACAGTGGGGCACATCTGGCTGCTACACTTCCCACTCCATAAAGCCATTCAGGGCATTGGGAAATGCACGGTCGGCGAAGCCAACATAAATCAGCACTTCTGAATTTCACAACATCCCCACAGTGGCTGGAACAGAACCTCAGGCCGTATGCACTGGTTCAGGCCCCGCCTCCTTGTGCTTCCTATTCCAATGGCAAAACATAGCGCAGATGTTCCATCTGAGCCCAACAGCGAGAGGGGCAGCCATGCAGACAGTGGGAAGAGAGCCAGCTCATGTCATTAAGTGGAACTGAGTTTTGGGTCTGGGGAATGTTCCAAGAAAAGTACCCTCCACACCGTCAGACACTAACCTCTCGGGCCCATACCTCTACTCTTTTTTTCTTCACCCTGCCAGTTGACATTCTTGACCTCTTTTCTCTCATAAGTCTCTTCCACTTGTAAAAAAATTTCTCCCCAAGATTCCCAAACTGAATGTCTAGAAGCACACAGTAAGTGCTACAGTCAATATACATTGACTTCACTAGACCTAATGACCAGGAAGAGCCCAACAGTGTGCTCAAAGCAGGGTCAGCACAGGGGAGGGTAATCAATCAGTTGAGAGTACAAGATCCACCATCACTTGGATCTGTATTTGCACCCCAGCCCTTTGTGACACTGAACAGGTTACTTCACTGCCCTAGTTTTCCCCTCTGTGAAATGGAAAAATAATGTCACCTACCTCCCAGTGGTGCTGTGAGAATTAAGTGCATTGATACATAGAAAGCATTCAGCCCTGTCTGGCCCATGTCAGCACGTAACACTTCTGAGGGCTTTTAGAGTATAAAGCTGTGTGTCTAAAAGTTTTTAGTCTCAGGACCCCTTTACATTTAAAAAGTATTGAGAACCCAAAGCTTTTATGAATGTGGGTTCTATCTATCAATATTTATCATATTAGATAAAATTTAGAAAAATTTGAAATGTCAAATTTACTTAAAGGTTACAATAATAAATTCATTACATGTTAACATAAATAACATTTTTTATTTAAAAAAAAAATCATTTTCCAAATCAAAATTTTAGGGAAAAGAATATCATTTTGCATGTTTGCAAACCTCCGTAATATACGACTTCATATATTATAACATGAGGCAGCTGGATTCTTTTAACTGCTTCTGTATTCAGTCCATCATTGTGGTATCTTTTATATCATGTTGTAGTCTTTGCAAAACTCTGCTACACATTCGTGAGAAATAGAGTGAAAAGGAAAAATAACATCTTAGCATTATTATGAAAATGGTTTCAACCTCAGAGACTCCCTGGGGTCTCTGGACCACACTTTGTGAATCGCTGGTATAAAGGAAGGTGAGTTATAGGAAGGAGAATCAAAGAGAATTTTAAATAAAAGGAAAAAGGCAAGAGTCATTCCCCACTGTTGGTACTCTAACTAGTAACTGAAAATCATCTGTATGTTCTTATAACTTGTAATAACTGCTATTATAAATGTTATGTGTCTATTATGGAATACGACAGGTGGGGGATATACCGAGCAGAAATTTAAGAGATGCTTCCAAACACTTAGCCAGTGGTTCAAAATATGAGCTGAAGTCAGGTGATATTCAGAGGAGCCTCATTTTTCCTTCTTCCTGCCTTTCCGCAGGGACCGCTTCCGCACCACCGTCAATGTGCTGGGAGACTCCCTTGGCGCAGGCATTGTTGAGCACTTGTCAAGACATGAACTGAAGAACCGAGATGTGGAAATGGGTAACTCGGTGATTGAAGAGAATGAAATGAAGAGACCTTATCAACTGATTGCCCAGGAAAATGAAACTGAGAAAACCATTGACAGTGAAACCAAGATGTAGACTAACAGAAACACTTTCTGGAGCATCGGGTATTTTGAAAACTGTCATAAAACATTTCTAGCTACAGCTCATTCTCTCCAGTAAGCCCCTTACCTCCCTCTTCCTCCCTACTCTGATAGGATTGGGAAGTATTCATCCAAAAACAAGGGAGGACTCTGCAGCAGCCAAAATGTGTGTTTTTTTTTCCCACATTTGAAATTTTTAAGTCATTTCATGTTAGTCTTATCTAATAAGGTACTGAGATTAAAAATAGTCTTGATGAGATTTTTCAAGTTTATGTGGCACACAATCCTGTAAGTGTGACTTTTATAAGTTAAAGAGGCAAAGACTAGGCTAAATACATGCTTATAAATCAACTTTCAAATTATAAAAATCCTTCAGAATACAATTCAGCTTTTGCATCAAAACAACTTGATAAGCTACAATCAGCTATCAGTTGGAAAATAGAAGGGGTTTTTATCCCCTTTCTCTTTTGATTTGTTTATTTTATTAGTAGCAGGACAATATGAAAACACACGTAGCACAGCTGTGATGGAGTACATAAAATTCAATCTCCATGTGGCCATGGGCAACTTACATTTTATCTCTAGGCCTCAGTGTTCTCATCTATAAAATGAGTTCCCTAGATGCCTTTGTGGTCCCTTTTAACCTAAATACTTGCAGCACCATGAAAGAGCCTGCTCTTTTATTTCCCTTCAGATTATCCTGTAACAAGTATCCCATGGAGCATGGGACTTTCAGAAGGGACATTTATTGGGGATGAACATTTCTAAGTAAGGGCAGGATGACAGTGTGGTTTACCAGGTCCTGTATCCAAAAATGTCAGTGGTGCAAGTCACCAGGCCAGAGGCAATGCCAGGAGTGAAATTGTTCATGATCTCTTTGCTCAATTCTTCCCAGCTGGGGAAGTATTCCCTTCTTTCCTACGCTTTCCACACTGAAGGAACTGTTCTAGAAAGGATGTCTCCCACCGCTCCTCAGATGACAATAGACTTTTAGAAATTAAAATGGAAGGCTAGGAACTAGTAGGGGTGTTCGTGGTTTTACTATGGAACACTAAAGAGCCAGTTAGGAAAGAATGGAGCATGGTTCACATGATAGGTCACCTTTAGGGAAGAATTATTTTTTATAGGTTATTTTTTTTAACCAGAAACATTTTTTCTCTTCAGTTCAAAATCATTTCCCAAGGAAGTCTGCATATCAAAATATAAGGTTACTTCTTATATAATTTAAATAAGTCAAATGAGTCCTCTTTCTAACAAAAGTCTGTGAGCTGTTGTGTGGTCTCTTATTTGAAAAAAATTTTAACTATAATCAAGAGTTCTTAGAATGAGGGAAACAACACATTACTTTGTGTTGGAATTCTACTTGCCAAATCATTCAAAACCTTCATCAAAATTGGGGCTTGGCTTTGTTTTCTTTACATCGCTGAGAAAAATGATAGAAGAGGAATCAGTGTCAAGACATTGTCAATGTGGTTAAAAAAACAAAACAAACAAGCAAAAAACAGCAGCAGGGGCATTAGTTTCAGGGGAAGTGGCTCCCAGGTTTAGAGGAGATTAATTTTTTACCCCTTAAGGAATATCCAGTCAAAAACACAGAGTGGGAGCTGTCAAACAATACCAGCTGTGTTTGAGTTTCTGACCGAAGATGGTGAAAAATGGACTTAATTATGCTAACAGACTGAAAATCTAGACATACATCCTCTGATATACAATTAGAGATATTTTTATATAGATTCTGAGCATTATGTGTGTACAAAAGTTAACATTAGGCTGTGGTGGAGTAATCACTTAATGTCAAGGCTCTATTTCAGACATACACTATGAAGTTAATGTGTATGAATGTTGTCTTACGATGCCAGTAGAGCAAAACTTGATCATGTCATTAATCATGTCAAATTAATTCTGTTACACAGTGTGATCTTTTTTTTATACTAACCATGTCTTATGGAAAGCAGGTCCTCTAGGATGATCCTCTCACCAGCTCATCACAGGCTCTGCATATACATGTACCCAGTGTGGACTGAGAAGAATACTTTGTAGATGTATTTTCAATAAAGAAAAAATTTTAAAAATTAGTTTTACATTATACCTTTTCATGTTGTTGTTATTCTCCCTTGTGGGGGAGGGGTAATTTTTTTTTTTTTTTTTCATTTGTAGAAGTTTTGCAATGAGCTCAGGGCAATGCTGGGGAAGGATACCATGCAGATGGGTAAAATCTCACAAGGACCACCTGGGGGAGCCAACCACCAGAAGAATATAAGTAAGGACAGGCTCTCTCTCCCTTGCCCAGCTTCTAGAACTATACTGGAAACAGGTGAGGGAAAACTTTTGCTGTAACAACCTGCACTTGTCCACATCAGATTCAAATTTCTCAAATAAGTTGAATCATTTCCATGTTGGCATCAGAAAAGTGTAAGCCACCATTGGTTCTTCCAAAAAGTAATTTCCTGCCTGACCTTCAAATTATAATAGGAAGATTTATCTATGTGATTACTACCGCCATTTGTGAAAAGAGCTGAATGTTTCAGAAACAACCCTTGTGCTGGTGAATTGTTCTCATCATGAGGAACGACTTGTGGATGATTGTTTTTGTTCCCATCATGCTTTTTAATAAATAATTATTAAATTCCAATATCATGGAATGCCAGGTTGAGGTTGTGTCTGAAGACCTTTAATCTGACCCTCTCCCTGCAGGTGGCAGCCACTTCCAGGAGAGGTTCTTAAATTGGGCCCACAAAGCCCTCCATCACCCCTGTGAGGCCGCCAATGAGTTCATGTAACTCTTGAAATTAGGGGAATCATTTAGTGCATTTGCCTTTCTGTGGGAAATCTCTTTAATTTTCATCTATTTCTCGAAAGGATCTTTTGGCCAAAAAATTGACAACTCACTGTTTGATCAGTACATCCTGACATTTTTCAAGGCATCTATATTTGAAAGACTGGGGAAATGGAAGGAGGCTGCTCACAGCCTGAGGGAACCAAACCAGCTCAAGCCACCCGGAGGATGCACACCGGTGGTTCATACTGGACTTGAGGCCTTCAGGAAAGTGCTACAGAAGGTGAATCCACTGCAAGGAAGTGTTTTCCCCCGGGCAGTCACCAGTTTCCTTCCCTTCTGCAGCTTAACCTGGATTTTGCCCCTTCCACGGTGCTTGAGAAGTTGGTCAGCAGCAGCAGCCTGTGGAAGAAGTGTGGAAACGAAATGGATAAGGCCCTTGGCAGCCCTGTCAGTGTGTGACTTAGATGATGGGGAGCGAAACAAGCATAGATCTCCCTGCGGTAGTCACAAATCTGTTCACAAATGGAACTATGAAAACTTTTCAGGTTAACTTTCTATGTTTCTGATAAGTAAATACGTACCTAACAAGGTTTTTAAATCCTACACTTCGAGAAGTTGAGACTATGTGCTCCCCCCACCCCCATATTTATCCCTTCAGTACCACTGCCCCACCCCAGGAAGGATTCCCTCTCCAGAGCTGAAAAGCCTCACTTTCCCAGGAAAATCCTTTTCTGTAAAGCCTTTACTCATTTATGCCACGCTGAACCCAGAGACTTGGGTATTGTTAATTGCAGGAGTCTGAAGGGAACTTGGAGGAAGGACTGCTTTCCCCGCGGGATGGGAGTGGGTTCAGGAGGAACCTGCGGGGGACCGGAGCACGCCCCCTTTCCGGGCGGCCCGCTGGGCACTTGACCCAAGGCTGCTGTCAGTCATCCGGCCTCCGCGGCAGCGCGCTGCCCCTTCTCCTACCCGGGTGGTCCCAGAACTGGGGCAACAATGGCCAGCTCTGGGTGGCCTGTTCCTGGGGGCCAGAGCAGTTGGGAGGTGTCACCTCGAAGGCAGGCTCCGAATGAATAAGCAGATAGAGCAAGGAAGGGAGAGCGAAGGAGGATGGGCTGTGTTCTAAGAGGGGAAGTGGGCGCTGGGAAGTCTGGGCTGACTGAGGCAGGTCTGGGCAGCGATGTCTACAGTAGCCACC
The DNA here is from genome assembly GCA_004027555.1 of Craseonycteris thonglongyai. NCBI lineage: Eukaryota > Metazoa > Chordata > Mammalia > Chiroptera > Craseonycteridae > Craseonycteris > Craseonycteris thonglongyai. Next base: position 6,995 of record PVKE010007333.1, on the reverse strand, counting down.
AGGGGGAGAGCGAAGCTCTTCACTAGGAGGTACTGTAGCTTCAAGAGCATATGGATTCTAAGGTCTGCAGAGGGAAGGATCAATATGTGAAATTAAGGAGTTTAAATTCTTCACTGTCCCCACTTCCCTTTTCCCTCTGCTTCTCCGATAGTCTCTGCCAGAAGCCCTTTCTTTTGTTGGGTACTCTCTGTTTTGTCTCTCTTGTGCCCTGCCTCTCCCCTACCACTACATTTTGTTGCCATCTTTTTCTGGATTATCACTCTCCATTTCATCACTATATTTCCCAGACATAGCTAGGGACTCAGAAAGCAGCATGGTAACATATTCAGCTGATTACTCTCATCATACCCACAAAACTGCTGTCTCAACCTTCACTTCGGACAGTCACATTTTACTGAATGTACACATACAAGTAGGATCAGCAGATAAAATACAAGAGAACGAATTAAATTTAAATTTCAGATAAGTGACAAATGTGTCAGTATAAGTATTAAATAATTAACGTTATAGTGTAAGTATGTCCCAAAATATTACATGGGGCAACCTGTATTTTTATGTTTTATCTGGCAACCGTATATAAACAAAATGAAGATTCAAGATAATCTATGTTTGCTTCCATGAAGTGGCTATTACAGGTGAAAGAGTTTGTGGAACCATTAATAATAATTACCCTAATTTTCAATTTCTTTGTGTAGGCAAAAACAGGTTTTAGAAGGAGTCCAGATATGGGACATTTCCTACTATTTATTTGTTCTGGAGAAGTCATCACTCATGAGCTTATAAATCTTATGGTTGCACTTAAAAAGCCTGACCAATCACATTTAAGACTTTACAGAACAATCAAATAAATCGAACACCATTTCAGCTATCCATGCTTGAAATATTTCACATCTGTTTTCTTTTCTTCTCTTCTTTTTTCTCCTTTCCTTCTCTCACTTCTTGCTCCTGTACCCCCACACACCCCCACACCCCCAACTTCAAACATAAAATATTTTCTGTAATTCATTCTAGGGCCAAAAAATTTGACATTTACAGATTTGTTTCCAATGATGAACACATTTATTTCATTTGGGGTGCCTCTTTTAGGAAAGCGCCCATATATATTTCATTTTCAAGCCATTGTGAAGATGAGACATTCTTCAAAGACTCCTTAGGGAACTGCAGGCTCCATGGATGGGCGTCATTCCCACAAGTTTCTTCTTTAAGTCAAGGCTGAAGTTCATGAAAACTAGGGCCCCAAATGGCACTGCAGAAGGACAAAAATATGCCCTTAAAGTTATAAACTCTTTTCCAGTAATCGCATATGTACAGCCATGTTAAAGAGAGTGGAGAGTTTCGCAGAACATGGTATCAGATGACAAGTTTTGGATTTCTTTTCCAACTCCGTAGGTTCAGGCGATTGTCCAGTGGCCCGAAGGCAGCCAGGTAGGAGTTTGCATACACAAGCAGGAGAAAATAAAGACTGTCCAAGAGTCAGGGCAGCCCCAAAAGGAACTGATAATGAGTCTGTCCTGGGGAGAACTTAGCACTCAAAGACTGTCAGCAATACAAATCTGAAAACTGTCACCACATTCCACTGTCTTGGCCCTACAGTACTTCTGTGAGGTATTGTTTCATTTAAGCTGATGATGAGCTGTTAGCCAAAGTAGAAAACTCGAGAAAGTCTGCACATGTTAGAAAACTAACATCACTAAACTGCAAATAGCTTCCTGCTTCCTCGAACCTAAAGGCCTTCAGCTTCAGAGGAGTGGTTGAATCCAACCTTGTACACAGTGCTGGACTGAATCCACACCTGAATTCTTAAACAATTTTATCAGCATCCTAGGACCATCTGACATCATGGTAATGGTAGTTTCACACAGCTTCTTCACTGGGCAGGTGGAATGAAAAGCAGACCTGCATTAAAAAAAAAAAAAATGAGTTCTATTCTCTGACTTGCTGTGAACCAGCGGTGGTACCTGGACCTAATCATTCACTCTCCCAGGACCTCAGCGTCCCCATCTATGTATGTGGGGTTGGATGAAACCCTCAATCTCCAAAACAAATTTTCATATCAGGTTCTCATATACTGGAGGAGGTGATAAAGTGTGGTTCTATTGCCAACTAAATGTGGCAAATGATAGATTCAACTTCAACCTCCTCATTATAAATGAGTATAATAATTCCTTCTCATGAGGGTGGAATAAGAATTAAGCAGATGATAATATAACATTCTCAGCACAGTTTCCGTCACTTAGGAAGATTTTAAAATGTTTAGAACAAAACAGGCTCAATGAAGGAGGGAGAGGCGTGAGAAGGAGGGAGAGGCGTGGGAGTGGCGCTGGGGACAGGGAGAGTGGTTCTGGGCTCTATCTGGGCCCACTGTGAGCAGGACGGAACTCCCCAAGGAGGCCACAGATCTACATCTTCTGAGAGGGAGGCTTTGCAGAGGCCTGTCACCCCTGGAAACTGGCATCATGAGAAACTGCCAGGCCTCTTCACAGAGGGGCGCAGGCCTCTGTGCCCGGGGCGGGGCGGCAGCCCTGCCAGTCTCCTCTGAGGCCTTTGTCAAGCGGGCTCTCCCAGCAGCCCCACGCTGCATGGAGGTTTTGTGAAGGGTACAATTCGACACTCTGAGGAGACCACCCAGCTTCCTCCAAGCCTCCCAGAGAACAAAACCACCCCTCTGTGTGCCAGTGACCTCCCCCTCTGCCAGGCCCCCTCCTGCCATCCTCCCTGCCAAGGGAAATGAGAGGCAGTCAGGCCCTGCTCTGTGGGAACCCAGGAGATGATGGTGTGCTAATGAGCTGTCCCCTGCTGGAGGCCAAACAATCTGTACCTGGGATGCTGCTGCCACCTGGTGGCGAAAGTCCTCTAGGCTCCTGAGGGCCACGCCAGACAGGCTTCACAGAAGCACAGAGCATTTACCAGAAGCAGCTCGTAACTATGGGGTGTGGCAAAGGCTACATAGAGACAGAAAATCGTTCGGAAGTCTGAACAAAAAAGAAACTTGAAACATTCTGTGTGACTGCAGTGATTCTCAAAGTGTGGTCTCCCTTGGAAATGCAAATTCTCAGGTCCCATGCTAGAACTATTAATACCAATCAGAAACTTGGAGGGCAAGCCTGGCAATCTGTTTTAACAAGCCCTCCAGGTGGTTCTGATGCCCTCCCAAGTTTGAGAACCACTGGTCTAGTGGTCTCGCAGACCAGGTGAGGACTCTGGATTTTAATCTAGGTGTGATGGATAACACTGGGTGTTTGAGAGGCAGGAGATCCTTGAATTTAGCTCAGACTTAACCTGTTCATCCTCCAGGTTGAAAACCCCAGTCTTTGCCCACCTAAACAGTCTCCTTTGGATAACTTTCTATTTAACTTAGAGTAAATTTCTACTTAAATGCTTGGCATCTTTCAGTGCAATCCCTAGACATTCTGCTCCCTCCCCTCTTCTCCCATTTTTTTTCATTTAGAGCTGAAACTTACTCCCACCAAAGCAGAGTCCCTGTCAGACCTGCTGGCTTTCAATGGGATATCCATGTGACACAGGAAAGGAGAGTGCGGTCTCAGATAAGCCAACCGCACCTCTGTGGGTGCTGGGCAGCCTAGCGCAGTAAGGGAGGCGGGTCAGAGCTCTCTGCCCATGGTGCTCTCTTCTCCTCAGCTTGTGGAACACCTGCCGTCCTGGACAAAAAAACTTCTCTCCTGGCTTCCCTTCTTTTTTCAGCCACCCCCACCACTCAAAGAGATATAGTTCTATCACCCATTTCTCTTCCTGCATGAATTTTCCAATGAAAACCCTATGGTTATGGCTTGGGTCTTGATAAGCTAAGGAAGGAAATGAAGGAATTTAGAAAATATTCTCTCTTCACAATGCCTAGTCTCAAGTCTATTGCCTTGAAATAAGATCCTGTTTTGAGACTCGGAACCTGAATATTGCTATTGATTTCTTTCTGCTGTAATTATCCTAATTTCTTAAGGCAGGTGAGTGGCCTTGGTTGGCTTGGCAGTAAGTATACTTTTAAAAAGCCAAAGGGAAAATCATGTCAACTTTTCCCACCAAAATATTCTATAATAATAATAATAATTATTATTATTATTATTACTATAGAAAATGAGGCATTATGAGAGGGAAATTTTATTGGGGTCCGTTTCCATTCAATGAATTTTCCCAATGTCTTTTCATAGGCAGATTTTTTACTTCTGCTTAAGAAGCCCTTATTTCTACCTTTAAGATTTATTCATTTATAAAATTTAAATTACTGTAAGATTTTATGTCTAGCCTATGTTCCACCTCCTTCCTCAATTTCTTCCATTTGTCCCTCCCATGATATTGTGACTTGCCCCAGGTCACACCACCAGGTCACCCTGAACTTCTTGGTAACATTTAAAAGCCTCATAAGAGAAAAGACTAAGGACCCGCATTGGATAAAAACTGAGGAGCTGTAGGACTCAGAGCCTGTAAAGGAATCAAGTCTGGCCATTTTCCTCAGGTAAAGGCCCTCTTGAAATGGAGAGAAGGCTTGAAATAAAAATAACCAAAATATTTTTCAAATCCATCCCCAAAATGATCAAGGAAAACCTTGACATTAGAAAGTGACCACCATTTACTATTCATTTCCTGCCCAAATAGGAATCAGAGCCTGGGGTGGCAGTCAAATCTCTTGAGGGCCCTTATTAGAAGAAATCAAGCAGTCAATGTAAGCAGAATGGAAGATGCCTTACTCACACATGTCAAACTCCCAGACTCCAAACAGACGCTTCCTCATGCACACCTTGTCCAGCAATGCACTTATGGGACGGGAGTCACCCCAGAGTAAGCGTGAGCTTTGTAGTGAGGAGCTCCTAGTTCAAATCAAACCCTTCCACTTACACACTCTGTCTCTTGGGACATTAAAGTTCATTTCTATAAACCTAACATTTCCTCCTCTGGAGAAGTATCTTTGGGATCATGGAGTTTTCTGGAGATTTCATTAGGTAATACTTAGCTCATGCCCAGCACATTCACATGTTCAATATGCTGTAACTTATTCCCGGGGCTGAAGTACAGCTGAAAATCAGTGCATCAGTAGAGGCATCCCAGTATTTACCACGGTGGTACTTCTGATTGGTCAGCATCCATGCTTTCACAATTGTATTTTTATTATCACCTCTGGCTATTGTTAGTATTGATGTTACCATTGCTTTTGTTTTCACACTATGGATCCAGGGTGGCTTTATCTGGAGAAAGAGAAATCTTGCCACAGGATGGCAGCAAATAACCTCCAAAGTCCTTCTGAGCTCTAACATTTCATAAGTCCATGAAAATGATGTGTAGCTGGAATGGAGACAGGCCAAAGATGCTTGAGCTATAAAACCAGCCAGGTATCAGAGCCAAGAGGAACCTCCTTTCTACTCCTCCTCGTCCAGGCAGGAATCTGCTGGTATCCTTTAGAGTCTGGGGCTGTTCCTGAGGCTCAGAGGACTTTTCCACCTATCTTGCTTTCCAGCTCATTAATTCCCTGCTCTCCTAAGACTGCATGCAACCTCTTCCCCCTCTCTTCCTCTCTCCTTTTCTCTCTCATTCTCAGACTGACTCAGACAGCCCACTGGTTTTCCACGTCGGTATGCTCTGATGCAATGCCCCCAGCCAGGCCCAGAACATTGGAACACTTCATTCCAACCTGGACACAGCTCCTAAAAATATGCTGAACTCTAAGTCGGCTGGGCCACAAACAAGTCAGGTGCCATGGTTGCTGTTAGGCCATGTGTCCCAGCTCTGGCCTTAGAGAGGAGTTTGAATCCACAGCTAGCTTTGCTGTTGGCTGTGTGACCTTGGAGAAGTTTTATACCCTCACCTCGTCTGTCAGATGGATATATAAAAACATCTACCTTGCTATGGTAGCTGTGAGATAGGTGTTCATGCATACATAGAGCAGGTAATCACAAAACAAGAGGCATTTATCTTAAAACAGGTTCAGGGAATCAACAATCTGATGGAGAGGAGAGATATAAGTACATCACAAGAAAACAATGCCAATGGCAGTATGGATTCTTATGCCACGGTTTCAGAGAAGCTGAAGTCTCTTTCTCAGGTAACATAACTACGAGGCTCTCACAGGCTGAAAAAATTTATATAAGCAGTTCTATTATAAAACAAGTCACAGTAACCTGGTCATTAGTACTTATTACCTTGAGCATTAAAAAGTCAGTCTCCTCAGCTCCTTCCTCCAGCTCTTCTTGGCTAAAATACTCCAGATGAGAGGGTATCTGGCCCACCAGTCCCAAGCTCATTCATAATTGTGTGTGAATTCAGCAATATTTTAATCATTTACTGTTTACCAGCCAAGCACAGAACCCAGAAAAGAAAATTATTAGATGAGTATTACCATTCATTTGCTAAGTACTAGGAGAAGGAGAGACAGGGGAATTCCAGTGAAAACATCACTGTGAACTGCAGACCCTCATCTCTCCAAACCTCTGAGAGGTATTATTCCAGGACTCTGTCTCTGAGTGTGATTATGCCTGAACTACACACACAGGTTTACTCTAAAGGATTTCCAATCACAGGTTTTACTGTAGTATTAATCCCCCTTCCACATCATAATGCTCTCATTTAGTTAAATTATAAAGTTCTCTAATCACATGTAATCTAAAGTCCTTTGAATACAGATGAGGAAGGCATATGTTGAACAACTTATGTACCAGACACCTCACAGCAGTCCCATGAGGAGATACTATTATATCCACTTCAGAGAATAAATAACATATTCAAGGCACAGTTGCAATTGGAGTCCAGGTTGGTATCCAGAGCAGGGGTTTTCACCCTTGGAATACTGACACCCTGAAAATGAACTCAGATGAGGCACTGCAATCCAAGACTAAAACATAATATGATGACCCATATTGTGGGTCATCGGCTGGGAGGGTCCCCCCTAGGGTTCTTTTTCTTTCTTTTTTTTTAAAGGTGTTACTCTGCCATTTATTTACTCCTAGGTCATCACCTACAGGTATTTTCAAAGGTTCATGCTCATTTTTTTT